>APFE030619554.1:483965-578144 GCA_000404065.3 Pinus taeda
TAAGGGTTTTTTTTGTGGTTTTTCTCGTAAAATCACAAAATTTCCCAAATTCCTCTGTAAATAGCCGAGATAGAAACAAAACTAACCTTTAAAATGAGTAAAATTCCCGTTGAATGTGCTATCTATGACAATGCAACTCCTTCACAACTCCTCCACAAAATCGTTCCAAACTTTTTAACAAGACCCAGAAGACTTGATGTGATGTGATGAATAGAAACGATGAATTTTATTTTATAACAATGATTGTGGGAATGATTTATTGTTTCTGAGTGGTATTAACTTAAAAATAACTTGTAATATATAGCTTTAGGTTAGTTTTCATTTCAAAAAAAAAAAAAAAAAAAAAAAAAAAAAAAAAAAAAAATAATATAATAATAATATATAATAATAAAAATAATAATAAATAAATAAAATAAATATAAAAAAATAATATAATTAATAATAAAAAAAAATTATATTATATATATATAAATTATTTACTTACATAATCAATGTAAATAATTTAAATAGAAAAATTATTTTGAGTTCCCATACAATATTTGGAATAGAAACTAGGGTGAAATTTTCGAAAACCAAAAGTTTAGTAATATGTTTTCAAGTAAATTATAGATGAAAATTTTGGAGGGAAATATTTAAAATAAAAATTTGGAGGGAAAATTTTCAGCAAAAGATTTTGGGGACAAACTTCGGAGGCAAAATATTTGGCAAAAGAATTTGGGGCGGAAAATTTAGAGGGAAATTCTTAATCTCTAAGTTATATATAGTCAATGGGAGAGAGTGCATTTGTATCATTCGATATCTTCTAGTTGAAGGTCATGGATTCTTCTCATAATGAAGTTTTTCTTTCTTCAACATCGACATCTTCGCCATGCAACAACTCTATTCATTTTGATGAATGTAATAGGAAGTCTTTCACTATGAATAGAGAGATATTTTCCACTTGGTCTTAATCCTAAGGATGATGAGAGCAACAGTGATGAAGGGTAGCAAAAAGAATTTCCTGTGAATAGAGAGTCAATTTTTCCACTTCCTCCTAATCCTAAGGATTATGAGAGCACTACTGATGAAGGGGGGGGATGAAGAATTTCCAGAATCAAAGTTTCCACATAGTCCTAATGCTAAGGATTATGAGAGCATCACTAATGAAGGGGGCGATGAAGAATTTCCCGAGTCAAAGTTTCCACTTCCTCCTAATCCTAAGGATTGTGAGAGCACCACTGATGAAGGGGGGGATAAAGAATTTACAAAGTCAAAGTTTCCACTTCCTCCTAATACTAAGGATTATGAGAGAAGCACTGATGAAGGGGGGGATGAAGAATTTACAAATTCAAAGTTTCCACATAGTCCTAATCCTAAGGATTATGAGAGCAACACTGATGAATGGGGGGATGAAGAATTTGCAGAGTCAAAATTTCCACATAGTATTAATCCTAAGGATTATGAGAGCAACACTAATTAAGGGGGGATAAAGAATTTGTAGAGTCAAAGTCTCCACATATTCCTAATTCTAAGGATTATGAGAGCACCACTGATAAACGGGGGGATAAAGAATTTGTAGAGTCAAAGTTTCCACATATTCCTAATCCTAAGGATTATGAGAGCACCATTGATGAAGGGGGGGATGAAGAATTCACGGAGTCAAAGTTTCCACATATTCCTAATCCTAAGGATTATGAGAGCACCACTGATGAAGGGGAGGGCGAGGATGAACAATTTCCAGTAAATAGAGATTCAAAGTTTCCACTTAGTCCTAATCCTAAGGATTATGAGAGCACCACTCACGTAGGGGATGATGAAGAATTTCCATTAAATTGAAATTCAAAGTTTCCACTTATTCCTAATCCAAAGGATTATGAAGCCACCACTGATGAAGGGGAGGATGAAGAATTTCATGCAAATGATAATTTGACTATGAATAGAGTCATATTTTCCACTTAGTCACCTAAGAATTATGCGAGCACCGATGATGAAGGGGAGGATGAAGAGTTTCTTGTAAATGATAATTTTAGAGGCACAAATGTCAATAATGCATTTTCTCTAAGTGAGTGTTTCAAAGGTAGTCGTGGTGATGATGAATTGAGCCCTCCAAGGGAGGTTTTCAAAAGCGGGGATGAGGATGGTGAAGAATTTCGTCTGAGTCAAGATTTCAAAAGCGTAGATGTTGGTAGTGAAGAATTTCCTTCATGTGAGGATGGTAATGGATATTTTCCAACCAATGATGGTGATGAATTTTCTAACTATCTTCGTCAATATAATATTCCTCCTACTGATGATGAAAATGCTTCAAGAAAATATTGTATCTAGGAGTAGGAGTAGGCCTTTTCATATCAATCCAAAATATTCTAGTTATACAAGGGATAGGACAAAATATCTCACAAGTCGAACTTTTGTCACTGATTTGATTTCAAGTGAATGTTGTCGAAAAGATTGCTTGAAATATATGGATTTCAAGTTTTCTTTGGAGCAAAGGAAGAAATATTTGTCAATGAATAAAACCATGCAGGATTAATTTTTAGTGGGTTTCATGCAATCTACACTAATAGGTTATGATTATCATATTGGGAATGTATTGATCTATAGAAAGGCTTTCAAAATGTTGCATTCAGTTGGTAATTTTTGTTTGTAAAAAATCCAAGAAAGACTGGAAAAAGACCCTACATATTATTCAGAAGTATGTTATAAAGAGAGGTTGGACCATTAGCAATTATTGCAATGTCATGGATAAAAGACTTATTTTCAAAGCATGGAGAGTGTATACCAAATAAAGATACAATACATATTCTAGATAATTTCTCAAGACAAGAAATCTACAACTTATACAGAGAATATGCAGAAGGTGCTGAAGGAGATGGTAATTTTATTACATATGCATATTTTACAAGGATATGGAGGAACAAATTCAACAATGTTCATATTCCTAAGAAGACAAGGATGGGGATTTGCAGTACATGTGCTTCTCTTAAATCAAAAAGAGATAAATTTTAAGGGGCATAAAGAGGTATGCATTCATAACATTATTTTTAAAAATTGCACAGTTATTAACTATGAAAATATATTTATTAATATATTTCTTTTATTTTATGTGCATATTCCATTGTCAAAGCACTTTAAGAGCATCATAATTAGCAAACACGTGAAAGACAAAAATTGTATAAACATAGAAAAAAGTGTTATGATAATCCAAATAAATATTTGGGTTTGATAATTGATGGTATGGACCAAAAGAAAGCACTTCTGCCACATTTTGTCCGCACACCAAAAAAATTACAGGAAGAAAATTTTATTCAGTTTCACTTGGTTGGTTGTATGGTCTTTAACAGGAATATGTTTCCATGGGTTTACTTCACAGCTTAAAAAATTCATAATGATGAAAATCTTACCATAACTATAATCCATGATGTGATTTCTCATTGGGCTGGTATTCTTCCTGAAGTTTTGTATCTGCAATTGGACAACACAAGCCGTGGAAATAAAAATCAAGTTCTTTTTGGATATGTAAACATGCTTATTCAATTGGGAATTTTTAAAAAGGTAAAGGTTGGTTTCCTTCTTGTTGGGCAGACTCATGACCATATTGATCAAATGTTTAGTCGTTTTTCAGTAACATTGAGGAAGAATGTTCAAAGCCTTCCATCATTAATTGAATGTATTAAGAAAGCATATATTCTAGAGACTGTTTTTCATGTGCTGGAGGAAGTTATTGACATGCAAAAGTGTATTTTGGGATCACGTGGTGAGGAGAAATGCATTGAACAACTTAATGACAGTAGCTTACAACATCAATTTCGTATCAAAAAAATTGATGGAAAACAATTATATGGGGCAAGAAGTATTAAATTGTTGCAAAATGGGGGTCGTCGTCAGGTTTAGCATTTTTGAATTTCATTCTAGATCATTCAATATTTGCATCAAAGATAATATTATTACAATTATTTGTTGAACTCAATAATGCACGAAGGCATAAGAGAGAGATAAATTATTCTAAATGTCTAGAAGAAATAAAAAAATGTATTAGAGATACATATGACTAATTTGATGTCGCTGATTCAATTTGGTGGGAGTCTTTTTTCAATGATCAAAGTGATATCATCTCAATATCAGGAAATGAATAAATAATTTTGAAGACTCCATTTATTTGGTCTCAATATATGCCAAAGGAACAGGAGGAAAGACACATTGTTGAGCAACAAAAATCTCAAGGCATTATTAATTCTCAATAGGAAGAGGAAAGAAAAATATATATTGGTTCTAGAAGATCGTGTACACAACATGAAGCCATGGAATACCTTTACAGGGGTTCTATGTAGGATGTTAAGGAGGGTTGCATGATAGCAGTATTAGCAGATGGAGATCCACTTGGCTATCCATTGTGGGTTGTGAAGGTCATAAAAGTAATTAAAGAAAATGAAGATATTACAACTGTTCAGGTACATTGGTATGCCACAAATACCCACCCATTCAATGGTGTGTACAAGCTAGAGATGGTAGTTGATAAACAAATTTGTAGAAAGAGAAAAAGAAAGGATACAAATATAAATCGCCGCCGCACAAACCTATTAAAATTGGAGGATGCTGACATACTTGTCTATGACTTCAATTTAACAAAGAGAGGAACTTTTTGCTTCAAAACCATAGATATTTTGAAGAAGTTGCTACCAAAAGGAATAATGTTGAGATGGGAGTCTGCTGAACCTAGTTATAGATCTAGAAGACTTTTGAAACCTGAAATGGTGAGCATGCATGTTGACTCAAATGGGGCTCTAGTTGATGAAAGAGAAGAATATGGGTCATCTTCATCTGCATCCAGTCATTCATCTGACGATGTAGATTCTGATGGTGTGCCAGATCCTATGGATGACTTTGAATAAATGTCTATGACATTTTATGTAAATGAAGTTTGCATGGTGACTTGAAATAAATATTTTAACTTCCATGATCTTACATGAATTTATGAGTCATTTCTATGTTTGTTGGATTTAATGTTTTAATTAAAAGAAATTAATGTCTTTAGAGATGTTTGCATGGTAATTTGAAATAAATATTTTTGAATTCCATATGACCTTACATGAAGCTATGGGTCATTTCTATGTTTTTGGGATCATATGCTTTAATGTATGTGATATTCAATCTACGAAAGTTGATATTTTGATTAAAAGCAAATAAGTATTAGAAATTAATGTTGATTTTTAAAATTATACAGTGATATTGGCATGATATTATTTATTGTTATTAGTTAGTATAAGATAGTTTTAAAATTGTTGAAATTTTAATGCCCCATTAAAAAGAACACTTCATTTTGATGGTTGATTTTTAGGTTTTTCTTACATTAGGATAAGTTGTCTTAGGCTAAAATTTGAAAAGAGATATAGTTTTATCCTTTGAAATAAAAATTACTCTTGGAATAATGAATCTTTCATTTACTTGTTCATTTTTAAAATTGTTTTTGTCATATAATTTGTCCATAATTTCATGGTTGAAATGTGTTGCAAACTGAAGGTTTTTAATTACAAGGTTGAAAATTTGTCAAAATGTTAAGATGTTCCTGAATTATGATATTTTATCTTTAATGCTATGGTAGAACAAAATTACAATTTCAAAGTTTTTTAGAGTCAAGATATTTTATCTTTAACTCCATTGCTAAAAATTACTCTTGGAATAATGAATATTTCATTTACTTGTTCATTTTTAAAAATTGTTTTAGTTATATAATTTGTCCATAATTTCATGGTTGAAATGTCTTACAAATTGAAGGTTTTTAATTACAAGGTTGAAAATTTGTCAAAATGTTAAAGTGTTTCTGAATTATGATATTTTATCTTTAAAGCTATGGTTGAAAACAATTACAATTTCAATGTTTTTTAGAGTCAAGATATTTTATCTTTAACAACATGGATGGAAATAGCTGGAATTATCAAGGTTCAAGACATGATATTTTATCTTTAACATCATGTCCAAGAATTGTCAAAATTTTACAGTGTTTCAAAGTCTGGATATTTTATCTTTAACTGCATTGCTAAAAATTACTCTTGGAATAATGAATCTTTCATTTACTTCTTCATTTTAAAAAATTGTTTTAGTCATATAATTTGTCCATAATTTCATGGTTGAAATGTGCTACAAACTGAAGGTTTTTAATTACAAGGTTGAAAAATTGTCAAAATGTTAAGGTGTTTCTGAATTATGATATTTTATCTTTAATGCTATGGTCGAAAACAATTACAATTTCAAGGTTTTTTAGAGTCAATTTATTTTATCTTTAACAACATGGATGGAAATAGTTGGAATTATCAGGATTCGAGACATGATATTTTATCTTTAACATCATGTACGAGAATTGTTGGAAATTTACAGTTTTTCAAAGTCCGGATATTTTCTCTTTAACTCCATCGCTAAAAATTGTCAAAATTATAACCCGATTTTTTTTTGTTATTCCAGAATAAACAAATTTTTTTAAGGGTGTTTTTTTCATCTATTTTTCAAAAAAAAAGAATGGTTTTTACTTTCATTTTAAAAAAATGTTGAAAATTTAGCCTTAAAAAAAACATCATTTTGGCATAAACAATTTTCGTCTTTGGGTTGTTTTTTCATGTTTTTTTTGGGGTTTTTGGGCTCGAGTACCCGTTTTGAGGTAATAGTTCTCGTTTCTTCAATAACTATGTTTTTTTCCAAAATTTTTAGAGATCTATAATTTAATATTTATAATTGTATGCATTTTTTTTTTGCATGAGTGGATCATATCTATGATTGATCTCAATGGGAAAATTAGTTTTGTTGTGCTAAATTCCTCTTCAAAATATGTAAAAGTGCTTAAGGATAGGTTAATTGCACGTTTTAACATGATTTTTTGAATGTTTTTATGTAAATTTCGTGTACAAATTATCATAAACAAATGACTGAACAACATCATATAACATACATGAACATCACCAAAAGAGTCTCACAATAACACATGATGAAGGAGTTCACCCCACCTGGGCTATGTCTCCTTGGTTCAACTTCCAATGGATTGGCCCTCTCTATTATGCTGAAAAGTGTGAATACATCAGTTTACAATGCTTAGATAGCTCTGAAACCTATTCTAATGGCTCCAGAATGCCCAAAAATGCCTTTCTAGCCTCTTTTTGCTCCTTATTTGGTCAAAAACTGAATAATTTATGGCTTCCCCAAGTCTTTATGCTAATCACACCTCAATTTCCCCAAAATCCAACACCATCCTATAAATTTGCCTCCAATTCCGCTAATCGAGCATCGATTTCGTTTAATTCTAGGCGAATTTGTCGAATGGATTAAATGCCCAATGAGGCCTTAATCCCGAAAATTTGGGTCACATGAGGGGCCACGTGCCCGAGGCTCAGGCCAACGGCCTTTCCCCACAACCGAGCCCCCACTCTACTCCGCTTGTGGTTCCTTTGGGTGTCACGGCCCATGGGCTGGCCCTTTTTTCGGATGGCACAACACGTAGGGTTTAAATATATGTGGCATTCCATTATATAACAAGCAACAAAGTATGGTGTGTTGGTTAGACTTAGCGCTTGGAGTTTGGAGGTTGCAGGTTCGACCCTCGCCATTGATGCTTGGACCTTAACCCCATTTTGGTGGCCCTCGAGCTGCCACATGGCGGCCCCTGGCTGGGCCACGTGGTAGCCTGTGGTTGGCCACCAACCAACCAATCAAAATCACCCAAATCAACACCAATAAAATCATGCCACTTGGCACCATCTAATTCACCAGGGGAAACACACTCAATGCACAGTCACCCTGCCAAATATGCATGCCTAGTCAGCACCACGTCAGTAGTACAGACTACTGACTAGGCTGCCTGCATATTTATTTTAAAAATTCGCTTGTTTAGGAAAACAAACAAAACATGTTTCTAGGAGCATACAAAGCCTGTTTCGTGCGAAATGAGTTGCGCCGGATTTAGGATGACGAGCACTACGCGATTGTTTAGGTTCCACACCGATCTGATAGCTTTGAAGTTTGAGAAAATATTTAAGCATCTGATCATTCCTCCCCACTGGAATCTTTTGGACCCCAAAAGATCACTTTCAATTTTTCAACAAGTGAGGGTACAGTGCCCTCACCATTCCAATCTCAACCCATTTTTCCTTGGAAGGATTTGTTCCTTTGAGGCCCACTCGAAGGTAGTCCACACTCCCTCATTTTGAAGACTTTGTTTCTTCTATCAAGAATGGTGTCTTGTTGTAGTTCATTAAGGTGTTCAGGAGGAAAATCCTCAATGGAAGGAATCTGGACATTTTCTCCTTGATATTCAATCAAAGGAGGCTCATACAACCTTAAGTTTTCCACATTAACAACCTTGCATATATGAAGGCAAATCCAACCTGAAGGCATTGCCACCAATATTTTCTAGAATTTTCAATGGACCATATCAAATTGGTTTCATATTTTTACCTTCTCCTTGAAGCCTCTCTTTGCTAATGTGAAGCCAAACTTCATCACCGGCTTGGAACTTGTGATCTACACGATGCTTGTTGTGCCTTGCTTTGTACTTGCCTTGGCTCTTTTCAAGATGATCTTAAATTGTTTGAGGTGCCATTTGGAATCATTCAATGAACCTCTTGGATTTTTCCATGTCACCATCAAATAAACATTCTTCTTACCAAGATGGTACAATAAATTATGGCGCAAATGGTAATCAAATTCCTCTGCTTGGTTCTCTTGACTCAAGCTTAAATGTACATTTTGAAAGTATGCATATTGTTGAACATAACTTTCATGCAAAACAAAATTATGCTTGAGTAAATTAGTTTCACTAACAATAGGCCTAGAAAGCTTATAATCAACCTTGTTGTATATACCTTTACTATACCTGTTGACCAAGTGGAATTTTTGTAAGGATCCCATCCATCGAAAGTGCCTTGATTACTGCAACTTTGTCACTACACCATTGAAAATTTATGAATGACATGAAATGGGCTTACCATATTGCATGAGGACTACGCCCATGGCATAGTCGCTTGCAAGTACATGACATGAACCGATCTTTTCTTTCAAGACATCAAATGCCTTTTGTTGCTTGCCTCTCCACTGGAAGACCTTTTCCACACTAGTCAATGCATGCAAATGAGTTGTGATAGAAGAAAAGTTAGCAATAAAATTTCTCTAATATTGGGTTGCTCCCAAAAAACTCCTTACTCCAGTGATTGTCTTGGGCGTTGGCCAATTCATCATGACATCAACCTTGGAGGGGTCTATCTTCAAATCACCTCCTCCAACAATATGCCCCAAGCACACCAAAGAAGTTTTACTGAATTCACACTTTGACTTCTTCAAAAACAATTGTTCTTTCTTCAAGACATCAAGTACTTTTCTCACATGCATGACATGTCATCAAGAGATTTTATAAAAACTAAGATGTCATCTAAATAGACTATCTCATCTAGAAATATCTCCAATACATCATGCATCATACGCATGAAATTAGTACGAGCATGGAAAAGACCACAAAGCATAACTAGCCATTCAAACAAACCTTGGTTTGTTTTGAATGTCATCTTCCATGTGTCTGCTTCAACAATTCTACTTTGATGATAGACACTCCTTAAGTTCCACTTAGTGATTCTTCTTGGGCACCAAAACAATAGGTGACCTGTATGGTGAAGGAGATGGTCGGATGATCCCTTTGTTCAACAAACCTTGGGTTTGCTTTTGTATTTTTGCATTTTTCATTACTGACATCTTGTACATGCCAATGTTAGAAAGATGAAAATATTGTTGCAATGGAATTTCATGTTGGATTTCCCTCTTGGGAGGCAATCCCTTTGGTTCCTGAAACATCTCATCATTTTGATTAATCACCTCAATCAAATCAGATTTCAATTTTGTATCACAACCTTCAAACGCTTCATAATCAACATCATTCTTTGGTTTGATCATAAGAAGCACTAAATTCTTGCTTGAATTCACTAGTATTTTCATTTTCCTTGCATTAACTAATGAAAGATTTAGTTTATTGCAATGAGCTCTCACAATATACTCCACACCATCTTTGAAAAATTGGTACTTGTTTTCATGGCGATAGAAGATTTATTTTCTATCATAGAGGTAAGGACTACCCAAAACAATTCCTGAAATATCAAGTGGTACAACATCTAATTCAACTTCATCAATGAAGTTTGTTGTGATTGCAAACTGAAGAATACATTTCCTTGTAACCTGTAAGTTTGTGTCCTTGCATATCCAACCCAATGGATATGGTTTGGGATGTGGAATTGCTTCAAGATTAATTTTCTTGACTAATTCTTCAGATATCAAGTTGGCTTGAGACCCACTATCAAAAAGTGTGTTGATTTTTGTATGTTTTTCAATAACCCTCACATGAAATAATTCAATTCTTGTTTCTTCATTTGGAGTTCTAGTGTGACAATTTGATGTACTATTGATAGCAATGGATTCTTTTCCTTTTATACCCATGGTTCTAATTTTAGTTTCATCACCCGAATTAGATCCCAAATCCTCTTGAATGATTGCAATTGTCTTTTCTTTTCCTTTCTTGTTGAGTTTCTTAGGCCTCGTCTCTGGATGAAGCTTCCAACAATGGTTTTCATCATGACCCTCTTTGGAACAATGTTTACATATTGTTTTCTCTCCTTCCTTTTTAATGGATGCATTTTTCTTTCCTTTGAAACCTTTTCCTTTCTCTCCACCCTTAAATGGATTTTTGCTACCCTCTTTTGGAATATTTTTCCCTCTTGCCTCAAGATGAGTGGCTTTCACACAAACCTCATCTAGACTATTGGGATTAAACATAAGGATCAGATGCCTAAGGTAACTGTGTAAACCCCCTATATACTTTAGCAATGTGTCTTGTGCTTGCAAATCTACACCTAACATTAGAGACCTTCTTCTAAATTCTTGGGTGTAAACTTGCACATTTTGACCTTTAAGTTGTCTAAAGTTCTACCAATTTATGATGGCTTTCTACATATACGCTAGAGGGTAAAACTGTCTTTTAATTGCAACAATGAAATAAAACCAAGAAATTGAGATCTTACCATGTTTTCTTATCTCTTCTTGTGTCTTGGCTTCCCACCATATTAGTGTTGCACCCTCCAACTTCAAGGAAGCTAGCTGAATCTTTATATCATCATCTTAAAGGTTTTGAATTCTATAATAGACCTCCAACTGATGAACCCAATTGTCAAGTTTCTTTGCATTCACTTCACTATTATACATGGGCAGTTCAAATTTAACATCATGTTTTAACACGGGTTTTTTTACCAATTCCTTTTGAGGTATGTTGATGAGTATGAGTAAGGGTTGTATTAGTGGAAGAGGGTGAAGGTGCCTATGAATATGAAGATGAAGACGATGGTGGAGATTGTGGAGGCTTACCTCCATTTCCATTACCTCCTCCTCTTGAAGAACCTTCTCCTTTTGGAGGCTTGGAGCTTTCACCCTGCAATCTTGTATTCCTCTCTTCATAGAGGACTTTCACCATATTTGTCATGTCAAAGAAAGGCTTTCTGTCAAAGAAAGCCTTCCTAAAATCCTTCTCATCCTCTGACATATTTGCAGGCTCTCCTTCATGTGGCATGCTTATTGGAGCTTCAAATGCAATTTGAGGTAGAACTGGTGGTGGAGATTGTGGAAAACTTTCTCTCCTTCTCCTTGACCCAAATTGACAACCTTCAACCAACACTCCTCCTTTCTCGAGCTTCAACCTTGTAAGCATCAAATTCACTTGCAAACAATTAAATCCTTCTTGCACAAAGAAAACCAAGATCTCTGATACCAAACTTGATCTGAATGGGAAAATTAGTTTTCCTATCCTAAATTCCTCTTTAGAATAAGTAAAAGTGTTTAAGGAATCATAAGGTTAATTGCAAATTTTAACATGGTTTTTTGAATGTTTTTATCTAAATTTCATGTACAAATTAACATAAACATATGACTGAATAACAACATATAACAAGCATGAACATCACCAAAATAGTATCACAATAACACACGATGAAGGAATTCACCCCACTTGAGCTACGTCTCCTTGGTCCAGCTTCCAATGGCTTGGCCCTCTATATTATGCTCAAAAGTGTGAATATATTAGTTTACAATGCTCGGGTAGCTCTAAAACTTGTTCCAATGGCTCCAGAATGCCCAAAAATGCCTGTCTAGCCTCTTTCTGCTACTGATTTGGTAAAAAACTGAAGAATTTATGGTTTCACCAAGTCTTTTTGCTAATTGCACCTCAATTTCCCCAAAATACGGCACCATCCTACAAATTCTCCTCCAATTCTGCTAACCGAGTGCCGATTTCACCTAATTTCTGTGAATTTGTCGAACAAATTAAATGCCCAATGAAGCCTTAATCCCAAAAATTTGGCCCACATGGGGGGCCATGTGCCTAGAGCTAAGGCCAATGACCCACTCGTGTTGGCTAGGTCCCCACTCCGCTCTACTCGTGGTTCCTTTGGGTGGTACGCGCCCAGGGGCTGGCCGTTTTTGTGAATGGCGCAATACATAGGGTTTAAATATATGTGTCATTCCATTTTATAACAAGCAACAAAGTATGGTGTGTTGGTTAGACTTGGTGCTTGAAGTTTGGAGGTTGTGGGTTCGACCCCTGTTGTTGTTGCCTAGACCTTAACCCCATTTTGGTGGGCCTTCGGGCTACCACATGGCAACCCTTAGCTAGGCCACATGGCAGCCTGTGGTTGGCCACCAACCAACTAATCAAAATCACCCAAAGCGGCACAAATAAAAATTTTCCACTTGGAACCATCTAATTCACCAGAGGAAACAAAGTCAATGCATAGTCACCCTAACACGTACGCATGCCTAGTCAGCACCACGTCAGTAGTACAGACTGATGACTGGGTTACCTGCTTTTTGTTTTTAAATTCGCATGTTTAGGAAAATGAACAGAACATGTTTCTAGGAGCATACGGAGTTTGTTTCATGTGAAACGAGTTGTGTAGATTTAGGACAACGAGCACTATGTAGTCGTTCAAGTTCCACACCAATTCAACAATTTTGAATTTTGAGCAAATTTTTGAGCACTTGATCAATGGTGGTGGTTTTATTCTTCATCTTTCTAAACATCACAGTTTCAATGTCAGTATGGGGTTAGGGCATGGTACAAACAATTTGGCTAAACTTTTAGCTTGTTTCTCTTTGATTTCCTTTGTTATAGATAAGGGATATGATCATCTGCAAGTTTTTGGTGATTCCTTACTAGTTATCAATTGGGTTAATAGAATTCAACAATGTCGTAACATTCATCTTATTCATATTTTGGAGGACTTGAAAAGGATAAATTATTCTATCTCACATGTCACATGTACTCATATTTACAGGGACATGAACAAAGAAACAGATAAGCATTCTAAAGAAGGCTTACAAAAGGAGCAGGGCCTTTGGCACTTCAAGGAGAGAACGAATGGATTCCATTACAACTATTATCACAAATCATTAATGGATGATCAATTTCTGCAACATTAATTTCATGATCCTTCATGCTTATCTATTTCAGTTATTTTTTGTTATCTCATCAGACTCAGTTTATAGTTTTTGGACATGTATATATTGATCAAAGCCTTATGGGCTGTATACATTTTTGTGTTCTCTCTTGGACAATTTTGTCTTAGTTTTTTTGTAGATATCATTCATATTAGGATTAATGTGTCTTTTGAGCTCATATGCTAGACAAATCCTCATATTTCTTTTGTGATGTATTTATTGGATCTTTTGAAGGATCTGACCTAATGCACTTTTTCTAAAGCATTTATGCAAAATGTAATTTTGTTTATCCTGCTTAAATAAAGTGACAATTTTTTTTTGGGGAAAGAAATTACATTAAACTTACAAAATTTATAAATATCAATGTGCATTTGACTATTGGCCCACCATAATAAATAAATAGATAATATCTAGAATGCTTTAATTTTTATGACGTGATTTGTTTTGAAATGAATTATATCATTTCATACATTTAGATATGTTAATTTAATTACATCGATGTTTTTGGAATAATTAAAATATATATTTATTTTTTAAATAATTTTTTATTAATTTAATTTATTTTTCTTCTTTAAGTAAATTAATTTTAAAATTAAATTTTTCCTTGACAGAGTGTTTCACATGTGAAAAAGTAGGGGTAAACTATTGTTATCCCACCTAGCCACATGATAGAGGGACATGGCAACACACCCTATTAATGGTTTTTTTATTTGGAGCAAGGCACGGGGATGCCTCCATTCCAATGATTAATACCATATACACGGAAAATCTCCCCTACATTTTCACTTCTCAACAAGTCTTATCACACTGCCATTGAATCCTCTCATCAACTCATCCACTCTGGTCACTTCGTGTGAATGAGAACCTTAGTTTCCAGGTTGATGGCCACCACTCACAACATATCTAGTAGCAATTTCGAGCAAAAAGGCATTTGGCCAGGCAATATGCATCTCTTGGTTAAATTGTAGACTTTGAGAACTAGGAGGCATTTCTTGCTAAGGAGTTGGGACATAGGCACCAAACTCACCTTTTCCCAATCCCATTCACAAAACAATGACAAGTAGGCCACTCTTCTTCCACCACTACCCTTTGTTTATCTTACAACTCTCAACATAATTCTTAGTGGGAAATCCAGCTCCCTAACAAACCCTAGTCCATCACTCTAGTTTTTTCTATTCATTGCACACAGACGCAAGCAGAGTCAGTAGTTGAATTTCACTTATGTGTTGAATAATGTTTTTTGAATGGTGTTTTCATTGATGCCAATGTTAGTTAATGAACACTATTAATATTTTTCTGGATTGCATTAGTTGGAAGCTCCAATACAAGGATTACTAGAAACCATAGCTCTAGGATTGAGATTCCTTGGACGATGTACATACCCCGCTTTTTTCGCATTTTTTTTGGAATAGCAAATCTATGAGTTTGCCTTCATGATCCTTGTCATTGGATTTTCATCAACATGTTGATTTCATTGATGTGTGGAGCTCTTTATGGGTCCTCACAGTTTGTGAGATATGCCCATTCAAAGTTAGTGACCCTAAGTAGTGGTCCAAAACCCCAAGGGTGATGATGTGGCATCATTATATCAGTTGGATGATGTGGCAATTCTAAGTGTTGAAATGTGGCAACAAGAATATTCCAATTTTAAATTGTCCTTGAATTAAAATTGAAAATTAAAATCCAAATTTAGTCTCACCGGCTGCTTGAAAAATAATTAATTAATTCATCTTGAGTTAATTAGTTGGAGAAAGTCAAGCTAGAAGTTTTTGTGAAGTCATCCAACAATTATCCCTTTGATTGAGGAAGTTATCCCTTAATTAAGGAGATAAGGATGAGTTGTATTTGAGTTGTAATTAGTTACCTCAATTAACTGAGTTAAGTCGAGTTAAAATAGTTCCAAACAGTTTGAGGAACTAATTGTGAGTTCAGTCAGTTAATGCATGCATGCATGAAACTAGTGTACTCCATATAACTGAATATTCTCTCATAAATAACTCATGCATGTCAGTTCATACAAAGACCCAATTGAGATTAAAGGCAGGGACAAAGTACTATCAGTTGCAAGAATTTTCCTATAAGAAAATCTCTTGCATGCAGAAGGAATTCATTCCTTGAGATTTGCGCAGTTTATAGTGTGTTGGAGCAGTGTGTGAGATCAGTGTCACATAAGGTTACAGCTGGAACACCCAGGGAAAATAGCGCAAGAAAATAGGAGGCTTGGAGGGCAGAGGGAAAGGCATATGAGTTGTCTAGTCTGTTTATGAGCAATGAGAGGGATTGTACTGAGAGCTGGATAGCTGTGAGAGCTAAAGCTTTGTGTAATCTTAAGATATTTCCACTTGTATGATAATACAGATAGCGGGGTTTTTAGCTGAGGCTTTCCCCAAAGTATTCTTCTGTGTTTCATGTGTATTGATTCTTCTTCTTTGTTATATGTGTTCTACTTGATCTTGCTCAAATTGATTCAGCGTCCGCAAGTTTGATTGTAGAAGTAGATTAAGTATTTTGCTTTAGTTATATTATATAATAAGGTTAATCTACAGTGAGAATTTCTACATGGTATCAAAGCAAAGGTGATCGAAGCTATGAACAGTATACTGAGAAGGGAAATTCAGAGTTTGAAGTTCTTGATTGCAAGTACAAAATCAAATTCTTATCACACCTCAAAGTTCACCAATGGCGTTCAATGGCTTAAGACTCGAATATGCACTGGATGGCAGCTCGAATTACATAGCATGCAAGGACCGCATGGAAGTGGTATTAGAAGACAATGGTTTGAAGGATTTCATTGATCAAGAAATCCCCAAGCCAGCCACAGCTAATGCACAAGAATTGGTTGAATGGAAGAAGTGTGTGGTGAAGGCGATGAGGATTCTTCTGGAGGGATTTTGAGACCATATTGTCTTGAGTCTCCATGGGAAGGAGACTCCATTTTCAATGTGGAAGACATTGAAGGACCTATATCATAACAGTAGCGACCAAAGGAAATTGGCACTCAAGGATAAGCTTTGGAAAATCAAGTGTGAGAAGGGCGACACTATTTCTACATATCTGAACAAGCTCACCACCTGCAGAGATGAGATTGGTAGTGTGGGAATAATGGCAGTCGATGATGATATGGTGAGTCTTGCTCTCCTTAGTCTTCCTAAGAGATGGCATAGCTACCAGGACTCCGTGAATGGAAGAGAGAAACTATCGGATTGGGAACGACTGTGGTCGGATCTAATGCAGGAGGAGATCAGGAGGAGCACCAGAGATGGCTCTTCATCTAAGCATGATGATGAAGAAAATCTAGCCTTAGCAAGTAAGGCAAGGAAAGGGAAATGGAAGGCTTCCCATTCCAAATCGAATTCTTCCCATGGAGGGAAGAAGATTGACAAATCTAAAGTGAGATGCTTTAATTGTCATGAGGTGGGCCGTTATGAAACTAATTGTCCATTGAAAAAATCCAAGAAGGCATCCTCGAAAGGATCAGAAGGTGAGGCATTATCCTCTCAGTTGAAATTGGATTTTACCCTCATCGCATGCATGGTTTCATCGATTATGGGTTGTGTTTGGTTTCTAGACAGTGGAGCCTCAATCCACATGACCGATGATAAAAGTTTATTCAGTACCTTGGAGGAGAAAGACCTCAAGATGTGCATAGAGATCGACAATGATGGAAAGTATTGTGTTTCAGGAGAAGGCATGGTTGCTTTTCAGAGGGAGCATGGAGCTCCTCTCACCCTGACTGATGTAAAGTATGTGCCTAGACTAAAGAAGAACTTGGTATCGGTCGCGATGTTGGAGGACAAAGGCTATTAGTAAAGGAAAGGTGTTCTTGAGACACATTGCCACGGATCAGACCAAGAGGATTAGGATTCGAGTGAAGAATCTCTATAAGCTAGAGGTAGATGACTGTGTTGCATTGAGTTCAAAAGTATAATTGGTGCAAAGCCAAGACATTGGCAAGTTATGGCATATATGGTTGGGCCACTTGCATCATGGGGCCTTGAAGATAATGCAGCAGATCTCTACCGGACTTCCCAAAGCTAAACTTGAGCAAGTGGACACATGCAAATGTTGCACCTTAGGAAAGTACACCAAGTCTTCCTTTCATGATCGAGACAGTCGAGCTAAAGCAATCATGGAGCGAGTTCATACTGATGTGTGTGGACCATTCTTGACAACATCCACTGTGAAACAAAGGTATTATGTGACTTTCAGTGATGATTTTTCTTGTAAATTCTAGATCTATTTCATGCAGAAGAAGGATCAAACCTTCTCAAAGTTTTGTGAGTTCAAAGCTTTGGTTGAGAAATAATTAGGGAAGAAGATCAAGGCCTTGAGAAGTGACAATTGTGGAGAGTATGTCTCTCAAGAGTTTAAGGACTTCTATGCAACGGAAGGAATTAAACAAGAGTTGATGGCACCTCATAACCCACAGCAGAATGGGGTGTCCAAGAGGAAGAACATAATGATTGTGGGGGTAGCTCTGGCTATGCTGCATGACCAAGGCCTACCACTTCATTTGTGGGCTGAGGCATGCAACATAGTGGTCTATTTGCATAATATAAGCCCACATCGCATTCTTGGGATGAAGATACCGAAGGAAGCTTTCTCCGAGAAGAGACCAGATGTGGGTCACTTCAGGATCTTTGGCTCATTGGTATATTTCCATGTGACCAAGGATGCCCGGAAGAAACTTGAGCCGAAAGCTGAGTTGGGGATACTTGTGGGGTACACTAATACACCCCACAACTATCGAGTGTATTTTCCTACCAGTCGGAGGACCGTGGTTCATAGAGATCTCAAGTTTGATGAGTAGAAGGTCATGCGAGTTTCCCTTGAGAGGGAGATCCAACTACAGGCTGTGGAGGAACTTTTGGTTCCTCGGGAGGAGGAGCCTCATACTGATGCGGAGCAACCGCATGCAGAGGTTCCAAGAGTGGAGACATCCACTCAAGTAGAGTCTTCCAGAGAGGGATGGAAGCGCACAAGAGAAGATGACAGATTTTTGTCGGATGCGAGAGAGAATGTGGGAGAACCATCTTCTCAGCGCAGATAGAGGAGGTCACCTGATAGATATACTGGATACATGGCCCTTGTTGGGGAATGTGTTGAGACCAAGCCATCTTCCTTTGAGGAAGTAGTGCAGCAGCCCATCTGGGTTGATGCTATGGTGGAGGAGTATGACTCCATAGTTTGGAACAGTGTTTGGGATGTGGTTCCAAGACCGGAGAACAAGTCAGTTCTGAGTTCCTGTTGGCTTTACAAGGTAAAGCAAGCTGTTGATGGTAGTGTGGACAAACATAAGGCAAGATTTGTTGCCGTGGTTTCTCACGGTCGAGAGGATCAACTATGATGAGACTTTTGCTCCTGTAGCAAGGTACTCATCTATCAAATCGATGTTGGCACTATCAGAACAGATGGGTTGGAAGATCCATCAGATGGATGTGAAGACTGCATTCCTCAATGGCAAGATTGAGGAAGAGGTGTACATAGAGCAGCTGGAAGGTTTTGAGACCTTCAATCATGAGTCACATGTGTGCCGACTTGAGAGAGATTTGTACAGGCTGAAGCAAGCACCTCGTGCTTGGTACACCAGGATCGATAACTACTTCACCGAGTTGGTCTTCACAAAGAGTGAAGTGGATGTGAACCTGTACCACATCATGGTGGAAGGTAAGCAGTTGATCATTGTTCTTTATGTTGATGATCTCATATTGACAGGTGATGATCAATTGATCATGTCTTGTAAAGAGGACCTTGCAAGAGAATTCGAGATGAAAGACATGGGTCTCATGCACTACTTCCTTGGCATGGAAGTGTGGCAGAAGGATGGGGTGTTGTTTGTGTCTCAAGGAAAGCATGCCAATGAAATACTCAGGAGATTCCACATGGAGAAGTGCAAGACCATGCAGACTCCTCTAGTAGGTAACTGGAGGAAGGAGGATGCTACTTTAGGAGAAGTAGTAGAAGCTACTATGTATTGGCATCTTGTGGGTTAACTGATGTACTTAGTGAACACACGACCAGATTTGTGCTATGCGGTGAACCAGCTGAGTCAAGCTATGATTCAGCCCATCAAGATGTTTTGGAAGGAAGCTAAGCATGTTTTTAGATACCTCAGAGGCACATCTCAATATGGATTATGGTACAGACAGACAGAGGGAGTGAAGCTACAGGGCTTCACAGATGCAGATTGGGCAGGGAGTCCATCAGATCAGAAGAGCACATTAGGAGGATTTTTCAACCTTGGGTCAGCTGCAGTTTCTTGGTACAACAGGAAACAGAGGTCAGTTTCACTAAGCTCAGCAAAGGCTGAATACATGGCTGCAATTTAGGCATCATGTGAGGCCATTTGGATGCGGAAAATTCTAGTTGGTTCGTTTGATCGTAGGATGCATCCAACTGTGATCTATTATGATAATCAGAGTTGTATCAAACTCTCTGAGAATCCAATAATTCATGATAGGTCCAAGCACATCGACATTTGATATCATCATCTTAGAGACTGTGTGGCGAGGAGGATCATGTTGTTGCAGTATGTTTTGACGAGGAGCAAGATGCTGACATTTTGACTAAGGCATTGTCAAAGTGTAAATTCAAGTTCCATAGAGACAGGATCGGGGTGGAAAATAATCTCTTTCTTGTTGAGAGGGAGTGTTGAAATGTGGCAACAAGAATATTCCAATTTTAATTTGTCCTTGAATTAAAATTGAGAATTAAAATTCGAATTTAGTCTCACCAGCTACTTGAAAAATAATTAATTAATTCATCTTGAGTTAATTAGTTGGAGAAATTCAAGCTAGAAGCTTTTGTGAAGTCATGCAACAGTTATCCCTTCGATTGAGGAAGTTATCCCTTAATTAAGGAGATAAGCATGAGTTGTATTTGAGTTGTAATTAGTTAGCTCAGTTAACTGAGTTAAGTCCAGTTAAATTAGTTCCAAACAGTTTGAGGAACTAATTGTGAGTTTAGTCAGTTAATGCATGCATGCATGAAACTAGTGTACTCCAGATCACTAAATATTCTCTCATAAATAACTCATGCATGTCAGTTCAGACAAAGACCCAATTGAGATTAAAGGTAGTTACAATGTACTATCAATTGCAAGAATTCTCCTATAAGAAACTCTCTTGCATGTGGAGGAAGTCATTCCTTGAGATTTGCGCAATTCTACAGTGTGTTGGAGCAGTGTGTGAGATTAGTGTCACACAAGGTTACAGGTGGAACACCCAGGGAAAACAGCGCAAGGAAATAGGAGGCTTGGAGGGTAGAGGTAAAGGCATATGAGTTGTCTAGTCTGTCTTTGAGCAGTGAGAGAGATTGTACTGAGAGCTGGATAGTTGTGAGAGCTAAAGCTTTGTGTAATCCTAAGATATTTCCACTTGTATGATAATACATATAGCAGGGTTTTTAGCTAAGGCTTTCCCTAGAGTATTCTTCTGTGTTTCATGTGTATTGATTCCTCTTCTCTGTTATATGTGTTCTGCTTGATCTTGCTCAAATTGATTCAGCTTCTGCAAGTTTGATTGTAGAAGTAGATTAAGCATTTTGCTTTAGTTATATTGCATAATCAGGTTAATCTACAGTGAGAATTTCTACACTAGGTTTGATGATGTGGCATCGTTGATTGAATTATGGAATGTGGTTTGTGGATGAAATCTCTAAACAAGTACAATGACGTGGTGGCATTACAATGGAGGATAATTTTATACTAAGAAGGAAAGATTAAATTAACTACTCAAATGTTAATTTTAAATTCCTTATAGCCCAAAAGTAAAATTCGAATTGGTTTATGATTCAAATTGAAGGGATTTTTATTTATTTTTAAATGTACTTACCCTAAAAAATATAAGGTCAACTAATCTTAAGGGAAACCACTCAAATCCTATATAAAATCTCATGTATTCCTTATCAATGTTATGTATTCAATAGTTGATCAAGTTTTATGCATGTATGCGGCCAGGAAGTGTTCAATGGTTTGATTTTGCATAGGGCTTCGTTGGGTTTATTTACAAATGGTTGGAGGATGTGTTTGAATGAATATCTTTGTTTGAGATTTGACTTTACCTTTGATATCGTAAATAAATTCTTGAAATTATTTGAGGATCAACGAATATGGTTTGTTTATGGCTTGATTTTTGGGTAAAAAGGGTTATGCTTGTCTTGATTTACAGTGTAATGAAATATTAAAACTTGATTCAATCTTCGGGACAATATAATTATCTTTGTGATTATGTTGACTCAAACCGCAAAGACAATGTGAAAGTATTTGGATGTTAGGTTCTTAAAACAATTTGATCTATATAATAATTTCTCCTATGACATCGTTGTGTAGGCATAATGATCTGATGATAAGATCTTGGACAATTATTAAGGTATTACAAACTCATGTGCATGGATTTGCCTATGTTACTTTGTGAAATGGATCGATAAGATTGCAAAATACATAGACAATGAAGTAGTTAAAGAACATAATAGACAAACACATATAAACATAACAAGTTTAATAAGGAGTTCACCCAACACTTCTGGGCTACATCTCTTGGTCCAGCCTTTAGTGGTGGCATCTCTATTATGTCTTCAGAAGTAGATTTTTTACAAAAGTGAGCTCAATTTGATTCTCACACAATAGATACAAAACAATAAGTCTTTACTTGGATCCCCCAAGTCTTTCTGAGTACACAGACTCTCCTCACTGAACTCTCTGTCTCAACACTGCTTACCTCTGTCTTCTGTGGCTTTAAAGCCAATCGATGTTGTCTATTCGTTTCTCCTTCTCGGGCTCTTTGGCTTCCCAGCCTCTGTCTGCTCAGATCCCCCTCTGAGCCTTAGCAATCATTGCTAAATGCTTTCAGGGATGGTGGCCACACATTTTGTTACGTAATGGTTCATCGGGCCTTTGAAATCCCCAGAAATAGCATTCTCTATTTTCTCAGAGAAATACACTAAAAAAACAGGAAATTCGCCAAACTTTCGTTTATCAGATTTGAAATAATATGAATCCCGACTTGTAATTCCTATCAGGTCCACCTTTTAATCGCATCGCGTCTCCACTGTTGATCTGGGAGATCTGGATCCAACGGCTGTGGTTCATTTCAGGCGACTCATTCGTACGGGGGTTAACCACCCAATAAGGGTGGTTTTCTCTCTCCATGGCCTGGACACGTGGCAGCCAATGTATGGGCTCGGGTGGAGCTTGGCCAAAACCATTTACCACCGATGGCCCACCCGAAATCCTGCTTGTATCGTGATTTCCCTTTGTATTTTGAAAATACAACAAAACATTGAAATATTGCAAAACAGCTTTATGGCAAACTTGAAATATTTATGAAGTGGCATTTACAAACCCCTTCGAGTGTAGTTACATCGCATTGGCGCTTCATCCTTTGTATTTCGTTTATTTAATGAAAATGCGATTTACATTGAAAATTCCCTTTTTCTGGACTTGAAATATTATCAAATATCATTCATAACTTTATGAGGTTCGGCTATCACAGTCATAATTATTGTCGACCCCGCTCCTTTGCATAGCTCTGATGCGATGTTGCAATGCAATTGATCGCAATCGCATATTGCACATACCCCTGGGTTGTTTGTAAGCGCTCCTCTATATTTGTCGATTGCGATATCTCGATTCAACTTGGGTCGTCGATCTACGTGCTTGATCAACATTCCTTGTTGACCCCGCTAATCGTTGTCGCATATACCATGTAGCCGCCTCCGATAAGCTCTGCCTGCGTTCGCCGATTGCGATATGCCAATCGGATCTGGACTGTTGATCAGCCGGATCCGACGGCTCACATGCAAAATAGTTTTAAACCGTCGATACTCTGTTTTTCAATGTTTTCTCTATGTTTTTGCCTCCTGATAGTGTAATCTGACTTTTTAACTGGTTCTTCTTTTGCAATAGTTTTGAATGTTTGAAGACTTAGAGGGTGTTTTGGATCCATTTTGGATCATGCCTTCCCACTGAAAAAGGCTTTTGGACCACCAAAAGTTGGTTTTTAAGCATCAATCAAGTGAGTATACAGCTTCCTTACTTGTCCAATCTCTATCCATCTTGCACTGCTTGGTTTTGAACATTTGAGTCCAATTCTAAGGTACTCAACATCCCCTCTGCACGTAGTTCCCACCTTCCTATCCAGAACTATATCTTCCTACAACTCATTAAGATATTCAGGCAACAGATCATCAATAGAAGGCAATTGACTTTGCTCTTTGAGATCTTCAATCAATGAAGGTTCAAATAGTCTCAAGTTCTCTGCATTAACTACTGAATAGATGTGCATGTAAGCTGGAAAATCAAGGCGAAAATTGTTCTCACCAATCTTCTCAAGTATCTTGAAAGGCCCATACCTTATTGGCTTCAGCTTCTTACCTTCACCTTGCATTCTATCTTTGCTCATGTATAGCCAGACTTGATCACCAACTTGGAAGATATGCTCAATTCGATCCTTATCATGCCTTGCCTTGTACTTGGCTTGGCTCTTTTCCAGCTGTTCCTGCATTGCCTAGTGAATTTCTTGGATTTTTTCAATGAACTTGGTTGCTTTGTCCACATCATTGTGTCCAACAACTGCTATGTCTTTACTAAATACAAAATCCAAGGTAGACCTTGGTGTAAAACGAAAACAAGTCTCAAAATGAGATCTGTGTAGAAGAATGTTTAGCATGGTTGTAAGCATGTTGCACATAACACAAATGTTCATCCCATAGCTTGGGATGCTTGTTGCAATAGCCTCTAAGCAAATGGATAATTGTCCTGTTGACCACCTCTATTTGGCCATCTGTTTGTGGATGAAAGGTTGTGCTCTTCTTCAATTTGGTGTCCATCAACTCCCATAGACTTGACCAAAACTTCCCAACAAATCAAGAATCTCGATCAGATACAATAGAAGTGGGTAACCCAAAATGAACCCAGACATGCTGAAAAACAACTTTGCTATTTGTTCAGTTGTGATCTGCTTGTTACAAGGTATTAAAATACACGTTTTTTTGAACCTGTCCACAATAACATATAAGTAATCATGACCTTTTCTAGACTTTGGAAATCCACCGACAAATTCCATGGAAACACTTTCCCAAGGATGAGAAGGAACTGGAAGTGGGGTGTACAAGCCTGGTTTTCTATTGTTGGGCTTGCTTTTAGCACACATGGTACACCCTTTAATATATCTAGAAGTTGTCTCATGCATTCTTGGCCAATAACAGAATCTTTGCAGATGTGCAACTGTTTTACTTACACCAAAATGACCCGATATTAGAGAAGTATGTGCTTCTCGGATTATGTTAACTCTTTCAGTTTGGGGAATGCATAACTTTCCAAAATGATATAAGAGTTGGCCCTTAATATGATAATCCAATTCTCCTACTTGTTTTCCATGACATAAAGTTGCATATACATCTTTAAAATCTACATCTTGAGCATATTGTTCAATGTAGCTTTCATGCAATACTAAGTTGTGCTTAAGTATAGTAGATGCATTTATGATTGGTCTAGACAACATATCTGCAACCTTATTGTGTATGCCCTTCTTATATCTGATGACAAGTTGAAACTGTTGTAGAAAACCCATCCACCTCTAGTGTCTTGATTGCTACAATTTAATTTGGGAGTGTAAATATTGAAGTGGTTGATGATTAGTATGTATAATTGTTTCTTTACCCATTAGGTAATGTTTCCACTTTTTCACACTCTGTACTAATGCATACAATTCTTTGTCATATGTGGGATAATTAACTACTGCAGAATTAAATGTCTCAGAATGATAACATATGGGTTTACCATGTTGCATCAACATTGCTCCCATGGCATAGTCATTGGCATCTGTTTCAATCAAATGGTTTTTGAAGATCTGGCAATGCTAGTACTGGTGTTGTACTAATCTTTTCTTTCAAGGTTTCGAAGGCTTTTTGTTGTTTCCCTCCCCACTGAAACACCTTGTTCAATCCTGTTAAAGCATGTAAGGGAGCTGCAATCAAGGAAAAGTTAGCAATAAACTTTCTCCAATATTGTGCTGCTCCTAGGAAGCTCCTAACTTCTATAGCAGATTTGGGTTTAGGCTAGTTCACAATGACTCAACCTTAGAGGGATCTAATCTTCAAATTCACACCACCCCCTACCAATATGACCCAAATAATTCAAGATGTTTTACCAAATCACATTTTTGATACTTAACATAGAGATTTTCTCTTTTCAAAACATCTAAAGTCTACTTTACATGCTTTAAATGCTCTTCCATGTTTTACTGAAAACAAAGAATGTCATCTAAATATACAATTACAAAATCATCAATAAAAGGCCTGAGTACATCATTCATAACTCTCATGAAAGTGGCAGGAGCATTAGTTAATCCAAAAGGCATAACTAGCCATTCATACAACCCTTGCTTTGTTTTGAAAGCAGTCTTCCATGCATCTTGTTATATTACTCTGACCTGATGATAGGCACTACGCAAGTCCAACTTGGAAAAGTAAACAACTTCTTTCAGTTGATCTAATAGATCATCAATGTGAGGGAGAGGATAACGATTCTTGATCGTTATTTTATTCAGTGCTCTGTAATCAATGCACATCCTCCATGAACCATCTTTCTTTCTCACCAACACAATTGGAGATCCACATGGTGATGTGCTTGGCCTTATGAACCCTTTATCGAGCAGCTCTTGTACCTACTTCTTGATCTATGCATTCTCTAAAGCGGATAACCTACATATTCTGATGTTAGGCAATGGAGCATCTTGTTGCAAATGAATATCATGTACTATTTCCCTTTTGGGTGGCAGACTTTTAGGTTCTTGAAATAGGATATCATATTCTGAAACAAATTTTTCTAAATTATCTTTATGTTTAGCATCACAGCCTTCAAATGCATTGGTTTTATCAGGGGTCTTTTCCTTTACAACCATTAGTAAAAATTGCTTGCATGAATTTACAATTATTTTCATCTGCCCTAAGTTTATGACAGTGTAGGTATTTTTGAGCTGATGAGATCTTACAATATATTCTACTCCATCTTTTGTGAGTTGATACTTATTTTCAGTTCTATGGAAAATGGCTTTTCTATCATACAAGTAAGGACTTCCTAAAACAATACCACATATATCCAAGGGAACTATATCTAACTCAACCTCATCTACAAAAGTTGACCCAATACCAAACATAAGTTTACATTGTCTAGTCACTTGTAGCTTTGCTTTATCACATACCCAACCTAATGGATATGGCTTCTTGTGGGGTGTTGTTAGTAAGCCCAACTTCTTTACAATTGTTTTAGAAATCAAGTTTACTTGTGAACCACTATCAAATAAAGTATCAATCTTTTGATGCTTGGAAATAACTCTAATATGAAAAAACTCATGTATTTTCCTCTCGTTATCTTCATTATCATTAGATTGTGCAGAATTACTAATAGATGCTTCAGAATTTTTACCTTTTATACCTGTGGTTGTGATTGTTGTTTCATCACCTGAGTCTAACCCCAAATCTTTCTGAATAGCAGCAGCAGTCTTCTTCTTCTTACCACAGAACTTCTTGGGTTTCAGCTCCAAATGCAAAGACCAGCAGTGTTCATCATCATGCCCATCCTTCTTGCAGTGAGTGCATGAAGGTTTGTCTTTCTGTACAGTGTTTGTCTTCCTCTTCTTCCATTTTTGCTTCTTCTTTTCCTTGTTCTTGCTTGCAGTGGGTTTTAGTGATACCCCAATCTCTAGGTTCACATTCTTGCCTCTACTTTAGATGTGTAGCCTGAATGGATACCTCATCTATGCTAATGGGGTTAAACATGAGAATGGTGTGCCTCAAATAGTTGTGTAGCCCACCTATATACTTCAACAAAGTTTCAGGTGAGTCTAGAGAAATGCCTAGAATTAAAGCTCTTTTTCTAAATTCCTGGGTATATCTTTATACACTTTGGCCCTTTAGTTGGTGAAGAGTTTGCCAACTCATCATTTCTTGCTGCATATAAGCTAGTGGATAGAATTGTTTTTTAATGGCAGAAACAAATTCACTCTAGGTAGAAAGAATTTTACCATGCTTCTTCAAATCGGATTGTGTCCTGCCTTCCAACCACACTAGGGTAGTTCCTCCAAGGCGAAGGTTGGCCAACTGAATCTTTCTCCTTTCTAAATCGATGTTATGCACCCTACAATATACATCAATCTGTCTAATCCAGTTATCTAGCTTTTCTGCATTTAATTCTCCATCTTATATTGGCAAATCAAATTTTACATCTAATTTAATCAAAGATGTTTTCTTCTTTTTATTTTCAGGTCTAGAAGGAGGTGTTGATGGAGGAGGATATTCCCTTTTCCCTTTGTCTTCTGAATGGCCATCTAGAATAGGTTCCTTTGCTCCTTTGTCTTGTTTGGAGGTTGAAGTACTTTCACCTCGACCTTCCTTAAATTCTCTATACATCTCTTCCACCATGGCTCTCATGGTCATGAAACTGTCCATGAACCGAGAGTCTGATTCAGATGAGACTTGTTCTACCATTTCCCTCCTAGGATAGAATCTTCCAATTTCTAAGTTAGCCTCAACCAGTTCTCCTTCTCCTAATTTGAGCTTCGACCTAGTTAGCATTCAACAATCCAGCACAAGCTTGTCTAACCTTAGCGACCTAAAGCTCTGATACCACTTGATCTGATGATAAGATCTTAGAAAATTATTAAGGTATTACAGACTCATGCGCATGGATTTTCTTATGTTACTTTGTGTGATGGATCGATAATATTGTGAAATACATAGACAATGAAGCAGTTAAAGAACATAATAGACAAACACACATAAACACAACAAGTTTAATAAGGAGTTCACCCAACACTCCTGGGCTACGTCTCCTGGTCCAGCCTTCAGTGGTGACCTCTCTATTATGTCTTCAAAAGCAGAGTTTTTACAAAAGTGAGCTCAATTTGAGTCTCACACAACAGATACAAAACAATAAGGTTTTACTTGGATCCCCCAAGTCCTTCTGAGTACACAGACTCTCCTCACTGAACTCTATGTCTCTGTTTGCTCTCTGTCTCAGCACTGCTTGCCTCTGTCTTCTGTCTTCTGTGACTTTAAATCCAATCAGCATCATCTATTCGTTTCTCCTTCTCGGGCTCTCTAGCTTCCCAGCCTCTGTCCGCTCAAATCCCCCTCTGAGCGTTAGCAATCATTGCTAAACACTTTCAGGGATGGTGGCCACCTGTTCTGTAACAGAATGGGTCATCGGGCCTTTGAAACCCCAAGAAACAAAGTTCTCTATTTTCTCAGAGAAATACACTAAAAACACAGGAAATTCGCCAAACTGTCGTTTATCGAGTTTGAAATAATATGAATCCCACCTTATAATTCCTATCGGGTCCACCTTTTAATCGCATCGCGTCTCTGCCGTTGATCTGGGAGATCTGGATCCAATGGTTGTTGTTCATTTCAGGCGGCTCATTCGTATGGGGGTTAACCGCCCGATAAGGGTGGTTTTCTCTCTCCAAGGTCTGGACACGTGGCATCCAACGTATGGGCTTGGGCGGAGCCCGGCCAAAACCATTTACCGCCCACGGCCCGCCCGAAATCCCGCTTGTATCACGATTTCCCTTTGTATTTAAAAATACATTAAAACATTGAAATATCGCAAAACAGCTTTATGCCGGACTTGAAATACTTATGAAATGGCATTTACAAACCCCTTTGGGTCTGATTACATCGCATTGGTGCTTCATCCTTTGTATTTCATTTATTTATCGAAAATGCGATCTACATTGAAAAATCCCTTTTTTCGGACTTGAAATATTATCAAATATAATTCATAACTTTATCGGGTCTAGCTATCACAGTCATAGTTATTATCGGCCCCACTCCTTTGCATAGCTCCGATGCGATGTTGCGATGCAATTGATTACAATCGCATATCACACATAACCCCGGGCCGTTTGTAAGCGCTCCTCTGTATTTTCCGATTGGGATATCACGATTCAACTTGGGCCATCGATCTGCACGCTTGATCGACAATCCTCGTTGACCTCGCTGATCACTGTCACATATACCATGTAGCCGCCTCTGATAAGCTTTGCCTGCCTTCGCCGATTGTGATATGCCAATTGGATCTGGACCGTTGATTGGCCAGATCTGATGGCTCTCATGCAAAATAGTTTTGAACTGTCGATACTTTGTTTTTCAATGTTTTCTCTATGTTTTTTCCTCCCGATAGTGTAATCCGACTTTTTAGCAGGTTCTTCTTTTGCGATAGTTTTGAATGTTTGAAGACTTAGAGGGTGTTTTGGATCCATTTTAGATCACGTAAGAGTGTTGTTGATGAGACATGCACAAATTTGATTTCATGGAACAACAAAGAAGTTTTGAATGCACATTACATGATTAATGTAAATCTCTACTAGGGTCATGCAAGTAATATTTTTATAGATAAAATAAAATGACAAACATTTGAACAATGTGGTTTATTTAATTGAATATTTGTGGCTCCATTAATTCTCTACATTTATGCTACTCTTATAATTGAAAGAGAAGGTCTTGACCCTCTTATGTATGAAATATAAATATTTGTTTTTTAATGTTAGTGATTTTCATGTTGATTTTGAAACGTGTTGATGCAGCATACCTTTTTTTTAGAGGGCTTATTTTTCACACTTTAAAATTTATTATGTCTATTTTTTTTCAAATCATGATTACTTACGAATTTTCAAGTTGTTTTATTTTTATTTTTTTAAATGTTGATTACTTAAAAAGGAAAATATAAAAACATATATAAAAAGAAAAAGAAAAAAGTATATCGTAAACCATAAAAGAATTTGGAAATATATATATATATATATGAGTATATATATATATATTATATATAAGTAAAAATAGAAAATTTTAAAAAACATTAAACAAAAAAAATAAAACAAACTTGATTAAAAAAAATAGAAAAATAACAAAAAAAAATTAAAGAACAAACTAAAATTAAGATTTAAAAAAAAAAAAAACTTATAATTTATGCCTTTTTTTTAAGATAAAACTTAAAAACAATTTTTTTATTAAAAAAAAAAATTTGACTTACGCCTCTGCTCCTAGCCCCCAGTGGTGGCGCGGCCCTGGCAGAGGGCCTCATGATGCCTCTACACCAGGTCATGCACCACAGGTGGTCAGCGGTGACAACATGGCAAGCCCCTTCGCCCCAAGTCGCGCCACCACGGGCGGCCAGGAGGACGGAGGCGTGAGGCAAAAAAAAAAAATTCCTAGATAAAATAAAATATTGTTTAATTTTTTTTTTTAAGTTAAAAAGAAAGAACAAACTAGTAATGTTTTATTTGCCCTTCTTTTAAATTAAAAAAAAAAAATATATATATATAATATATATAATATATATATATATATATATATAATATATTATATATATTATATATATATATATATATATATATTGTTTTCAAATGTTTTTTTTTAATAAATCTTCAAATGTTTTTAATCCAAAAATATATATTTTGTTTAAATTAAATGTTTTTAAATAACAATATATATTAAATTTATTTTTTTTTCTATTATTTTAATTTGAGTATATTTTTGTTTTTTAAGGCCATTTTTTAAATGTTTTTAATCTTAATTTTAGTAGTTTTTTTTTGTTAATTTCCTATTTTATTTTTTTTAATCTAGTTTGTTTTTATTCTCATTTCTTTTAATGTTTTTTAGAATTTTTCTATTTACTTTACTTATTTTATAGTTTATTTTTATTTTTCCATATTTTTGTTTCGTTTCCATTTTTTTATGATTTACAAGGGTAAATTTATTTATTTCTACATTTTTTTAAAATATATTTTCTATTATTTATTTTATATTTTAATTATTTTTTAGTTTTTAATTTATAGGGTAAATTTGTTTTTTGTTTTATTTACCATTTTTTTAATATATATATTAATTACATTTTGTTATTTTTTTAATCTTTTTTTTTGTTTTGTGTTTTTGGCATTGTTTTATTTTTATTTTTATTTTTTAATTTTAATGTTTTTCAGTCATGATAAAGCCTTTTACGCCATTATTTTGAAATGTTGAAAATTTGCTCTCGAAAAAAAAATGTGTTATTCCAGCATCAACACCTTTTGTTTTGAGGGTGTTTTTACACAAAATTTACCATTGAAAAAAAAAAGTGTTATTCGAACATCAACACTTTTCGTTTTGAGAGTGTTTTTTGGAAAATTTTTGCACAAAAAATTGGTTTTCACCACCATTTTTAAAACATATTGAAAATTTAACTTTCAAAAAAATAATAAATAAATAAATAAATAAAAATAAATAAATAAATTTGTTGTTCCAGCATCAACACTTTTCGTTTTTAGCATTGTTTTCATGTTTTTTGGGGGTTTGTTGGCTAGAGTTCCCGTTTCAAAGTTTACATTGTTTTTTGCATATTGGAAGGATAAAATGGAAATCTATTTGCAAGCTATTGGGTATGATACATGAGATTCTTTTGTTTCTAGAGACGTCTCTAATGATAGATCAAGAAAATATAATTCCAAATCCATAAGTAGCATCTTAAGCACGTTGCCAGATTCTATGAAATATAATATAGGACGATGTTCATATGCCAAACATCTTTGGGAAAGAATTCAAAATATTCATGTAGGTCAATATCATGTTGTTCAAGACAAAGATGATGGTGATCATGCTTCAAGTCAACTAGATTCTCATATGGAAGATTCTGACAATGAGGAAGAAGACGTAGAAGAGGAAGAGGTATTAATCAATGCTTTGAAAGAGGTGAAGAACGCAGAGGAAGAAAATCGCAGGCTCAAGGAAGAAGCTGATCAAAAGCAACAAGGACTTGATGTAGATATTGTAGAGATTAATAGACTTAAGAAACAAGTGCAAGGAACATAAATGGAAGAGAAATACTTAACAAACCAATTAAAGGAATCTAGTCAGAGGTACATAATTGAAGTTGATAAAAAACAAAAGGAGCTAGATACATATTTAGTTGAAATTAGCAGGCTCGGAAATCAAAATGAAAGGCAGAAGGAACAAATACAAGATCTTAACAGAGTAGCAAAAAAGGTCACTCTTCTAAAATTGCAAGTAGAAGATGCAAAATAAAGAAGGAAATTGTTGAAAAACAAATTTTAGGAATATCTTGCTCAAAAGCAAGGAGAACTTGGTGCTGCCCTATCTAAAATCAACAAGCTCAAGGAATGGAAAAAGGAATGCTTGCAGTATATTGAAAGAAAAGATCAAGAATTGGCTCATTTGAAGATGAAGGAAGAAGAACTATCTACATGTGATGAAGGCACAAAATCCAAGTGCCCACAAAACAAGATTGATGAGAAGGATGATAGCAAGATCCATTAAAATCCAAATCGTGATAAAGGATAGAAGATGGTTAAAAATGTTGCAGCTTCAAGAAATAATGATGACAGATTCAAGGACAAGGTTGTGCCTCCTCCAAAGAAAGATGACTTTAGAAGATCAACTAGATGAGACAACACATTCAGGTACCTTAGAACATTTAATGGATATTGTTTTCCATGTTCTAACTATGGGCATATGGCTAGGGATTGCAAAATGTACGACAAGTGCGATTATCAAAGATGTTATCAAAACCCTAGTCGCAGGCTTGCTAATCGCATGAAAGGTTTCAAACAAACTTTGTTAACAAAAAATATATGTCACTAGCTCAATCATTCAGGCCCAACATTGAATGTTGCAAATGCCATAACTATGGGGATATAACTCGTGATTGCAGGTACGAGATGGACTCTTCCAAGAAGGACAACCCTAACATCAAATACAAGAAGGTTTAGAGACGAGTGCAAGTACAAGAAGATCAAACAAATGACAAAGTCTCAATAGTAATGCTTTTAGATTTCATAAAAGCAAAAGGTCATCATGAGTCAATAGGTACATTAGACGATAACAAGATTTAGGATGATCTATTTGAAGAGTTGGTTCATACATTATTTTGAAGAATCTAGTATATGGTTCTATGTCCTATGAATGTTTAAGAAGGGGAGTATTTATAGTAGTAGTTGTATCTTTTGAAGATCTATTCTTGACAGACTAACAGGAGGAAGATGTGAAGTGGTTGTCATCATTATAGCAGGTTTGCAGAACATAATTGTAGAAGGCATTAGTTGTGGCAGTATGTACGAAGCATAACATAAATAGGGGGGATAAATTGTTTATTATAGCAAGTATTGATCAAGGCATTTCGAAGCATATAAGTATTTTGAAGGAAGACAGAGGAAGGCATTTCGTCAAGAGGAGCACAAGTAGGTTACAGATCCAAATAAGTGAGTAGTTTGTTAGGTGGAGTCACCCTTTTCCATTGATGTCAAATGGGAAGAGAAATCGGGAGAAGAAGATCTAGGCATGGAGTCAGGGAGGGAAATGATCATATAGGAAGTATGTATGTTGTCATCAACTACAAAGGATGAGATTATTGAATGGGGTTGTCATTAATGAAAATGTTAGTTAGTGAACACTCTTAATAATTTTATAGATTGCATTAGTTGGAAGATCCAATGGAAGGATGGCCAAAAACCCTAACTCTAGGGTTAAGGTTTCCTGGATGATGGACATACCTCGCTTTTGTTGCTGCTTTTGGAATAATAGATCAACAAGTTTGTGTTTGTGATCCTTGTCTTCAGATTCTCCCTGTCATGTCGATTTTGTTGATGTGTGGAGCTCTTCGTGGGTCCTCACGGTTTGTGAGATATGCCCGTCAAAGTTAATGACCCCAACCACTGATCCAAAACCCCAAGGGTGATGATGTGGCATCATAGTATTGGTTGGATGATGTGGAAATTCCAAGGTTGATTATGTGGCATCATTGGTTTAATGATGGGATACGGTTTTTGGATGAAATCTCTAAACAAGTGCGATGATGTGTTGGCATTACATTGGAGGATAATTTATACTAAGAAGGAAGCTTAAATTAACTAGTCAAATGTTAATTTTAAATTCCTTAAGTCCAAAAGCAAAATTCAAATTGGTTTATGATTCAAATTGGAGGTATATTTTTATTATTATTATTTTTTAAATGTACTTACCCTCCAAAACATTAGGTCGAGTAATCTTAAGAGTGACCACTCAGCCTATATAAAAGATAATGTATTCCTCATCAATGTCATGTATTCAATAGTTGATCAATTTTTGTGCATGTTTGTGGCTAAGAAGGGTTTTATGGTTTGATTTGGCATAGAGTTTCGTTGGATTTATTTGCAGATGGTTGGAAGGTATGTTTGAATAAATATCTTTGTTTGAGCTTTGAATTTACCTTCAGCCTTGTAAAGAAAGGTTCGAAGATCTTTAAGGATCAATGAATATGGTTCGCTTATGGCTTGATTTTTGGGTAAAAAGGGTTACACCTATCTTGATTTATCGTGCAATGAAATATTAAAACTTGATTCAATCTTCAAAATAATATAATTATCTTTGTGATTCTGTTGACTCAAAGAACAAAGACAACATGCAAGTATCTAGAGGTGTGTTTCTTGAAACAGTCGATCTATATAAGAATTACTCTTATGACATCATTGTGTAGATGTAACAGATTTCTTGAAGAGATATGCACAAATTTGATTTAGTGGACCAGCAAAGAAGTTTTGAATGCACATTACATGATTAATGCAAATCTTTGCATTCATGCAAGTAATATTTTATAGATCAAATAAAATGACAAAAATTTGAAAAATGCAATTTCATTAATTGAATCTATGTGGCTCCATTGATTCTCTACATTTATGTGACTCTTATAATTGGAAGAGAAGGTATTGACCCTCCTCAAGAGAAAAAAATTGAGATGATATGTGGATTTTTCAATTGTGTGATCACATTATCCTTTTTGTGTTTTTGGCCCTCTTGGGAAATTACACTTTGATTATGTTTGAATAATTTTGGTTTGTCCTTAAATCCAATATGATCCAATGTAAAAATTTTGTGAAGCTTCAAGAATATGCATAGATTTATATGTACAACTCAAGTATACCTATTTGAAGACTCCAATGCATATTGCACTACAAGATAGAAGCATCAGAAATAGAACCTTTATATGATAGAGATATAGTTACATATAACAATGTATTCCTTCACAAATCCCAATCACTCTAGAATTTTATATGCTTGATTTTTTACCCCATACCACAACTTTTCCATCATTCAAAGTCACTCTATCACCTTTATCTTCTAGACTTGAAATGGAGAGTAAGTTATTATGCAAACCTAGAACAAATAGGATGTTGTTGAGATGAATATTGCCTCCATTCTCCAGCTCTATTGAGGTTGATCCAATTCCTATCACAGGATAGCTTTTATTATCAACAAGCTCTACGGAGTTAGAAGACTTTCCTTTTGACAATTTTTTTAGTTGCTTGTGATGACCGGTCATGTGTCTTGATGCTCCACTATCGATCACCCAAATTCTCTCATCTTGAAATGTGCTAGCGAGTGCTTAGAAGAGTCCTTCATCCTTTGTCTTGGTCACTTCCTTCTTTGGATAAAATAGGAGATTCCATACTTCTTTAATGCCTTTATTGAGATGAATTGCCACCTTTGAACACTTCTTTAGAAACTTCTTCAATGCAGTAGAGATCTTCATAATGTCGTCTTCTAGCCTTAGCTATGAAACCATGTTGAGAAATCTATAGGGAAATAGTTAAGTTGACTTCTCTTTCTATGATAACTATTTTTGATGTATTTTTATTTTTTCTTACTTTATTTTCTTCTTCACCTATTATTATGTTTGAATATAATCAAACAACTACCAAAACAAGATGAACAATAGTGCACAAGAACACAGAATGTAGGATGCAATCCAGGCCAAAACCTCTCCACTTGAGAGGAAAACCTGCAAAATCTCTTCTCTTCTTATAGATTCTTCAATTGATGAATTACAAGACCTCTAGATGAAGACCAATACCCTCCAAGGGCAAGCCCAACCTTTCTAAATAATCTTCTTCCCTTATCCAAGTTAAACCCAGTCAAATCTCTTCCAACAACACAACTTCGACCCCCAGATATAAAATTTCAGCCTCTACTGCAAGTCTAAAATTTTTGACCCCCTAAAACTACTACTGCATCCACATGTGTGAAAATTAGCCTTACAAAGCATCTCATCAACTTCGCTTACATTGATTCCTTGTCTAGGGCTAGTAGGTGACCTAGTAGACCCTTCTTCCAGCGGATAGAGAATTTCGACCTTGAAGCAACAAACCCTAGCTTCTCTTCTTCACATGTGTGAGAGAGAATTATCCTAAAAACAATCTTTCTTTATCCTCTTCCTTCTTTTTGCTTTCCTTTTCTTGAATGAGTGAGTGAATGAATGTGTCTCAAGGAGGTTGAGTTCCCTCCTTTATATAGGCTTCTCAAGGTGGACATGGATCCTCAAAATAGGCAGACTTCCCAACTACCAGACTGACTTGGTCTTGAAGCGTATTTTGACACATTTAATGACAAAAATAATTTTCTTTACAAGTTACAATGTTCTTGATGGGGTATTCAACTTGTGACAATGACTCTTTTGACTTCTTAACCTAGGACAAACCGTAGAAGCACTCAGTGGGTGCTTGAACTATAAAATAAAATACCTTGAACATGAAACCCATGCTCCAATAATAATAATAATAGTTTTCTTTCATTTTACAATATACAATAATCAAAAGTACATTTCATATTTATGAAGACCGAACCTAGTTACACATTTTTCAACACTATTTACATAACAACAGTGGCAGTGTTCTTGTCAACATCGACTTTACAAAGATCTACAAATGATTCATGTTAGATAGTATGATATGACATATGAAAATTCTTTATGATTGATGGTTGTAATATTGTGCTATAACAATGGTGCAAATTATAATAATGATATGACACTAGTATTGTTGTCACAGTGTGATGGTGAAATATATACGACATAACCTTGGTCCTTTTGACATTGACTTGAAGTAACCTTGTTGTGAAAATTTGATGCTTGGTTGTTAGGATGTGTTGACCTTTACATATCATCGAACCTTGGCATGATAGTAACATTTGATGACATTGACAGTGAACATACTTTGTACATATGACATGACTTGACATGACAGTAACCCTTGATTTAACAACGTTTTATACGATTATGACAGTGATGATGTTACAACTTGATGATGATGATTGTGATTTGAAATTTATGATGAAATAAATGTTTTTATATTGTCTCTTTGATGACAAATAGGGTTTTGTACTACAATCTAAGTAGAAGCAGAGCTACGTGTTGCAGTCATGGAGTGGCCAAATTGGTTATTGTGTTTGATCAAAACTAGGGTTGGACAGTGGGACATTGAGGAGGGTCATTATATGTGTGGATAGGTTATGTATGTGATGAGTTGATTAGTAGTTATGGTTTTGATGTGCATTTTGAGCAGAGACAATATTGATTGACAGAGTTTGTGTTGCACTTCTCTTGTAATATAGTTTCCTATATTAATTTTGAGTGCAGGTGGATCCAATCTAAAAATTTTGAAACATGGTTCGTTGATTGATTAGGGTTGTATGGTGGTGCGAAGAAGGGTAGTGGAGTCTCCTTCAATTCGGATTCTAATAACACTTCAGTGTAGTAGGGTGGTTCTAGGGCAACTTGTAGATTGCGCAGGGCATTAGAGCATTCATCCAGTAGCAACTAGTAAACAAGGTGTTGGAGCATCGTCAGGTTGAGTCTGAGATCTAGGGCGTTGGAGTGTCCTTCTAGTTGCAGCTGGTAAACAGGATGTAGGAGTGTCCTATATATTAGAGCCTATAAATCAGGAAGTTGAAGCATCCTTTAGTTGGTGCTGAAAACTTGATGTAAATCTTTTTTAAGGCAAATATTAAGAAGCGTTCAGTGGTTTTTGTCCCAGAGGGGTTTCCACCTAAAAATATATGTCTACTTTCTTTACTATTGTGCATTGTTGAATGGTGTTGATGAATTTTTATAGTTATCTAATGCTAATAACAATTAATACTCTGTGAAGTTAAAAATATACTAATTGATAAGAAATATTGATTCACCACCCTCTAAGTATTTCCAAAAGTGTTCAACATTTTTGGTTTGGCATTTGGTTTCTAGTGAAATGGATATTTTTTTCATCTATAGTATTGTCATTTCTCTCCTCGATTCCACCTTTCTCTTTCTCAGTTTTAATTATTTTACTCACTTTTTTCTTTCAGTTTTGTTTTCCCATATTGTTGAATGTTTTGTCTTTGCCTCTTTCACTTTCGTTTTATTTCTTATCCAACATTATCGAGTTTCTAAGTTCTCAAGCCTCCATAGGTTTTTTTTGGGTTGATTCTTCTTGGTCTCCTCCAATCCTTTTGATTTCACAATCTATCAAACCCTCTCTTTAGTTTTCCCCTTTGTATTGGGTCTCACTTCGAGACTATCCTTCAGTGTACACCTCGCCCTCCTCCCATATTTGTCTCATCTCCAACAAGTTTATCCTTGCCTTTCAGAACAATGTCTCTCCTTGTGCAGCTAGAATGCTTGGTTAACAGACTCGTGTTTGACGGGGGAACATATTATTAGGAGTGTTGGTTGAAAATGTGTTCACTAATTTTGTTGTAGTACTTGCCCAACTATTTAATTTGTCAATCCGAGGTTCATAAACTTACGAGGCACATGCACTATATATGCAGGACCGAAGTGGAACTAATTTAATCTAGATTAATGAAATCAAATTAATCTAAGAAGGCCTTGAAACATTAACTATGAAAGCAGGAAATTGCATAAAGGAAAAGCAATACAACATGTGAAGAATTGAATGACAAACAAGATATGTGAGCTCACAACAATAAAACTATCTCAAATTATATTACAAGAATCAAATTACAAATCATGAAAGCATAACAATAAAAGATGAAAAACTAAGAATTCTTTCCATTATTCATTTTTCATTCCTCCTTATTAAAATGAAGAGAGAGCACTCTCTTATATACATGAGCAAGATAACCTTCTCATAATTACATATCCAGTATTCTCTCAAGCACTCTCAACTAATTTCCCATTATTACAAGATATGATCCCACAAATCTCTCAAGCATTTTCAAATACTTTCCAATTATTACAAAATATGATCCCTTTGAATCCTCCATAAATCTTTCACATATCTTGGATAAGATATGCCAACTAAATCCTCCATGTTCTTCCCCTTAGGAATTGAATAAGATATGCCAACCAAATCCTCCATGATTTTCTCCTTACGAATTGGATAAGATATGCCAACCAAATCCTCCATGATTTTCTCCTTAGTAATAGGCTTGCATAATTATCTCCTTAATATGGTGGAGGAGATATGGATAAGTCTCTTGGAATTAATTCTTCACATATTTCCTACACATCATAAAACTCACATATTCTTGAGATATATATAAAAATAAAATTCACTTGTAATACAAAAATAAATAAAATTATATGAAAATGATATGATAAAAGGTTAATGGGATGATGAAATGTAAGGAATAGTGAAGAAAAAGGCGGATGAAAATATGACATTTCTGAGTCCCAACAAGGAGTGTGGAAATCAAGGATTCACATAGGATCAACTTATATCTGAAGGTTCAACAATATTGATTTGGGAACTTACCGCACCTCAAGTCCAACCAAAACTCTTAGACTCTGAGAAGGAAATAACTAATCAATGAAACCTTCTCTCATATATAGAATTCCCAGTGGATATGGTTGATTGGGTAACTTATGCAAGTCACACACATGGATGATACAATCAATATATGTACACAGTGGACCTGTATTGGCGCATGAAGTACTTGTTGGGAAAAGTCTTATTGGACAGACACAAAAATAAGGGGAATCTGTTGGAAAATTCAAAGTGGCAACTTATTAGCTTAATTTACCTTAATTTTAATAGTTGCTTGTGAACTTTATTATTCTTCTTGTGCTTCTTTATTATATCATCTTCATCAAACAAATATCTAAAGAAAAATAAAGACAGTGGATATAGAAGTTAGGATACAAGACAGAGAAAAATCCCTCCAAGGTGAAAACCCATAAAATCTTCTCTAATTTTAGAATCTACTTCAAATGAGACAACAAAGACCAAAATTCTAGACCAAGTTCTCCTCCAACTACCAAGTCAGCCCTTCCAATAAAACTAGCTTCTAGGTGCAACTTCAACCATAGCTCCTGCCCTACGATTTCGACCTTAGAGCTACAGTAAAAACCCTAATATAGCTTCTTCAAGAGTCCTTCCTTGAGCAAGATATATCCTCCCAAGGTCAATGAGGTAAGGATATAGTATTCTCTCCTCCAACAACTAGATCATGCAATTCAGACATGCAGTTTCATCCCTCTTTATAGCTGCATAAACCCTATATTTTTGCACATGTGAGAGAGATATAGCCCAAAAAAAAGTTTTGCCTTCACTTATTAGAATATTCTTACCTTCTTGAACATCGCTCCTCCTTCCATGCCCTTTATAGCTTTAGATAAAAAAAATCTTAGGAGATCAAACTTGATGAGTGAGTGAATTCCAAATGAGGTCGAACCACTCCTTTATGTAGCCTTTCCAAGGTGTCTAATTCCGTCCTTTAGGCCGACTTGTACTTTGGAGGTTTCTATGACTTTCTAAACTCAATATAAATTATTTTACAAGATATGTTTTTCACGCAAGGGTCTTATAAACATGATGTTGACTCTCTTGACTCGTGATAATAAATCCTATGACCTAACAAACCCCAGAAGCATGAAGAACATGTTTTTACTTAGAATAGCATCAATAAAGATCATGAAATGCATTCTTTAAAATAATAAATTTTTCTTTTCTTCTTTTGTTTGTTACATAAGATACATATTGAAATGAGTACAACAACAATTATGAAGAACAAAACTAGTTCCGTTTCCAATACTCCCTCTTAACTAGGGAGGTATTCATAATTGTACAACTAGTACAACATCATTCTCAAACTAAATATTTCTCATAAGAAGAGTCAGATTGATAAGCCAATCTAAGCATCATCGTTATGACCAGCATTGTCTTTGAGGCCTAAATAGGCAAGCTCAACGTTGTTTGAGAGCTTTATGCTGGGAGGATTTACGTGTGATACCACACTACCTCTACAAGGCACATACCCCATCTGGATGTTCACTAGGTATGTCCTTTTAGGACTATTCTTATCTTGGATTTCCATTTCTGAATCCTCAAATAATATTAGTCCTCTTTGACCACTCTTATATTGGATACATCTCCCATCCTCAAAGAGTGTCGGTCCCTTTCCTTTCTTGGATTCTTTATCCTCAAGGAAACTACAGATGCTTATCCAATCCTCTGCCATTCTCTCTCCAAGGCCTTACCACTACAACAAAACCCTGTGATTAGCGTCCCTTTTTGCGTCCCTTTTTGCTTCCCTTTTTGCATCTAGAGCCCATTTTTGATACTATTTGTTTCCATTTATCAAACATGGTGCAAACCTTGATGTAAAGTTTGCACCGAGTTTTCCTCCAAGTCTTACACCAAGTTTAGCACCAAGTATTGAAATAGGTTTTGCACCAGATTTTACACCAGGTTTTACGCCAGGTTTTATGCCAAGTTTTGTGCCATCCTTTGCACCATGTTTTGCATCAAGTTTGGCACCTAATTTTGTTTCACCAACTTTTTCATCCTCTATTGCATCCACTTTTTTCACCTACACTTGCATCGAATTTTGCATCATCTCTTGCATCCTCTTTTGCATCCTCTTTTGCATCCTCTTTTGCATCCATTTTTGCATATTTTTTGCATGCCATTTGCACCAAGTTTTGCATCGAGGTTTTTGTCTAGTTTTACATCTAATTTTGTGTCTACTTTTGTTGCATCCACTTATACATCTTGTTTTGCATTCATATTTACATCCTCTTTTTCATCTGTTATTGTGTCCACCATTGCATCCAATTTTCTTGTGCCATAATTTGCACCTAGTTTGGCACCTCCCTTTGCACCCTTTTTTGCTTCTAAAATTGCATCCTCATATACATCTAGATTTTCATCGACTTTTACATCTATTTTTGCATCCCTTTTTGTATCTACTTTTGCATCAAGATTTTCATAAGGCTTTGTGTCTCATATTGCATCTACTTTTGCATCGAATTTTGTTGCATCAACTTACGCGTCCTATTTCAATCCATTGTTACACCCATTTTTACATCCAATTTTGTTCCCATTTTTCATCTTATTTTGCATCTTCCTTTGTTTCTCTTTTTGCATCTATCATTACATCCACTTTTGTTGTGACACAATTTGTGCCATGTTTTGTACTTACTGTTGTACCCATGTTTGGTTCCAATTTTGCATCCATCTTCACATCTTCTTTTGCATCAAATATTGTATCTTTTTTTGCATCCACTTTTATGTTTGGTTTTGCATCTCATTTTATATCTTCTTTTGCATCTACTTCCATTGTATCCATATCTTACATCCAATTTTGTTTCTCCTGTTACACCCATGTTTGCATCCACTTTTACATCCCTTATTGCATCTAAGTGTGCATCTTTTTTTGCGTTTGTTATTAAATCCACTTTCTCATCCACTTTTATTGTGCCATATCATGTGCCTATTTTTTCAACCCACATTTTCTTCCACTTTTGCATCCACATTTGCATCATTTTTTGTGTCCAAGTTTGCATCAAATATTGTTTATGTTTTTTGCATATCATTTTGCATCTAATTTTGTGCCCATTATTTCACCCATGTTTGGTCCATGTTTACATCCCTTTTTGCATCCAAGTTTTCCTCCTTTTTGCATCCAAGTTTGTGTCTTTTTTTGCATCTACATTTGTTTCACCATAATTCATGCTAGGTTATGCCTACTATTGCACCCATGTTTTCTTCCACTTTTTCATCCATGTTTGCATCCTATTTAGTGTCCAATCTGACATCAACTATTGCATCTACTTTTTCATCCACTTTTGTGTCAATTTTTATGTCTTGTTTTGCATCTACTTTGTTGTGTCCACTCTTCATCCAATTTTATGTCTATTGTTGCCCCCATTTTTTTTTTCACTTTTGCATCTCTTTTCCAACACTCGTCATATTTTTTTCATTGATGATATTTCTTATGACATTGACAATTATGAATAATTGATGACAATGTTAATAATTATGAAGATGATGACAATGAAATGAATTGTGAATATTATGATAATTGCAATGATGATAAAGGCGATGGGGATTACAATGACAATGATGATGATGACGATGCTAATGACCTCGGCCAATCTTCCCATTTTTTAAATTGTATCATGGTCATAATCATAATAATTATCTTTAGTGTCGTCTTCCAAGTCATCATCATGTGATCATCATTATCATTATTTTCATCTTGGTCGTCATCAAAAACAATAATGGCATGAATGACAATTATGATGTTCATGACGAAGATGACAACAATGATGATAGAAATTAAATTAATTATGATGATGGGGATGACGAAAATTATAATGATGATGATAGTGGTAGTGATGATGATGATGATTGATCATCTCTCAAAAATAAAGTTTTTATTTATATTTCATATATCGTGTGTCCTACAACCCTTTTCGAGCACTCGTAACATTTTTTGGGTTGATGATATTTCTTACGACATCTATAATTATGAATAATTGACGACAATGTCCATAATGATGATGATGATGATGATGACAACATGAATGGTGATTATGACGATAATGAAATGATGACAATAATGATGACGATGATGGTGGCGATGATCACGATAATGAAGATGACTACACTCCCTCTAAACTAGGGAGGTAATCATAATGAGACAAAAAGTACTCTCAAGTTGAAATATGCATATAATAAGCAATCTAGATTGATAATCATCAACGATGATTTACATCATCATAGCCAACATTGTCAAAATAGAAAGGCCTTGACTAACAAGTTCTATCTCTCCACTAGATCAAAGCACAATGTTGGGAGGCATAAAGTTTGACACCACTACCTCTCTAGACACTTACCCCACCAAGATGTTCGCCAGGTATGCCCTCACATGATCATTTCCTAATCCACTGTCATAATATTTGAAACAAGGAAATGTTGATCCTAATGACTATTCTTATCTTGGATTAATGTACTTGACTTATGGCAGTTAGTCCTAGTCAAAGTACAAATTCTCAAATAATATTAGTCCTAGATGTTTATCCAATCCTCCATTCTCCCTACTGATGTCTTTACTAGGCTTACGATTGTTAGTCCTAGCCATAGTACATGAAACATGGATAATATGGTGTCCACCCTCACTCCCTCTCAATCGGGGAGGAGACATCCACAAGCATAACGTTCTCTTAATAATGCCCATAATTTCATAGAGAATAACATCATTAATTTGTTTTCATCGCATGATGCCTTTATGATTAAGAATTCATAGATTTGTGGAAAAATATTTCCCCTTTTATCATTTGTGATGAAAGAAAATAAAAAAATGAAAGCCAAAATCATTAAAGATACACTATAATGATTTATGTAAGTCTAAACTCTAAAGTTGAAGTGAAAATTCATGTAAATGTTATATCTATGAGTTGTGCCAAACTTATGAAAACCTTATTCCCTAAGTCCTATATATAAGAAAAAGCAAAGGAAAGAAAAATAAGGCCCAATGAATGGTAACTCATGTATTCACTCCCTCTTTGGAAAACATATGAATATATACACTCCTAGTCACACTTCATCACATGTTTGTGATGGTTAAATCATGAAGTCCTCTTTTCCCCTTGCATTTTCACTTCATCATTTAAGCACCTAATTAAGGTTCTAGGGAACGTTTGTTGCCTAAGGGTTTCATGTCTACTCTTGGTTTACTTATGTCACACTATGGTCAATTTATGTGACGGAGTGAAATACTTAAGTTTATGGAGTTATTAGAACAATGCATTAAGTTAGTCACCACACAAACATGTATTACATATCATTGATCCATATGTGTGGGTTGGAGACTTATTGCTTGAGAACTTTAATGGAGACTACTTTAGGGCTTTGATGGTATATCTTACAAAATCTCTTGGTAAACATTGTGATTCATCCTTTCTTTCCTTGAGACACTTGATAATATTGAAGTCATTTAATAATCCATGGAGATGGGGAGTATAAATTACTTGTGTTGGAAATAGAATTGAGAAATAAAGGTTTTCCATTTGTGATATTTGAGTCATAGACATTGGATACATGGTAGTAGTCATCGATGTGAATTAACTAAAATTGTATTGTCATAATGCGAAAAGAGGTAAACATATTGGTAACCTTGATTTCCTAATCATTCCAAATACTAGCCATTCCACCCAAGTATCTCTAAGAATCAAACACTACTACTTGGAAATTCCTCCCCCGTTTGCTAATTATATGAGGTAGAACCTCACTTAATATTTTTGTTTCTTATATCAACATTATTGATGGGTGCTTTGCATACCATTTTTCTTTTAGGAGTCTTTGTTTTCCTTTACTATTGAGGTCCCTAATGTTCCATGAGACTATTTTCATGGATAATTTACACAGAAAGGAAGTACAAAGTGACTAAAAAAACATGATTTAAGATTTAAGTGCTTGGACAATGCCACTTCATGACTCCTATATTTCCTTAACCTGGGACCGAATGGTGAACTTGATGGCTTTAAGGTAAATTGACCAATGAAAATCTCAAAAAGAGGTGACTTTTGAATTTATCACCTACAAGTTATTATTCTAAAAAAAATATCCAAAACAATTTCATCGCGCAATGAATCATTACATTATAAAATACAATCTATAAACCTTTTGAGAACTTTTTTCTAAACCATGCTCAAAACCAACATATTTGATATTAATATTTAATAATAATAGGGACAATAACAGATTTTCATAAATTAAATAACATGTTATCAAGCCTAAGAAATGCCACTAACAGAAAACTAAAAAACATGCAACTAATGGGAGTGACCACTCAAGGCCACCATAAGACAATTAATCTATTAAGACCAAGATTAATGGGGACAAAGATCTACAAAGGAAAAAGGAAAACCTATTTTAACTTTATTATTTTATTAGGTGCAAGTTGAAAGATATAATGAAGAGAAAAATTAATTATATTGCATTAAGAAAACCCAAACACATTCTATAACTTAGCAAGGAAGAGATGTATAATACCCATCTCAGCGACATAACACATGGCATTAAGTTAATTTTTTATATATAATTTAAAATTCTATCATAAAATCACAAATTTAGCATCAATGGAATGTTTAAAATCCATTTTTATAAAACCAAAATATAATTTTTGTTATAAAAAAATACCAAAAATAAAAATATATTTTTATAGAAATAAAAAAATACTAAAACTAAATATATATTAAAAAGAAAACTTAAACATAAGCAAAATTATAATAATAATAATATTTTTTAGAATTTTTTTAAACACTTCCCTCCATTCTAAGAAGCAAAAAATAATAATATAGAAGGAGACGACCAAAAATATATTCCTTTCCCTAGTAAGCGTTTTCACACTAATTCATTCCATTCACTCGAGTTATTTCATTGAAAACAGAGATAAGTGTTATTTCACACTCTTTTGGAAAATCGTATTGAGCTTCACCTATGATATATCTATTCCTTAATGGAGTCCTTGATATATTGATAAAGTTTTGATTCCTTGGAGATTAATTAGAGGAAAGAAAACACGAGTACTCTTAATTCCAAGTTCAATGCCTCTGATGGTGGACATGAGGCAAGGTAGGTGTTTCTATTGTGCTCATAACTCCAAGTCCATTGAATGGTGGAGGAAGCAAGGGAGGGGTTGCGGTAATGATCTTGGTCGTGGAGTTATCTCCTTTACATTATATTTAGGGAGTTCAAATCAATTTGAATGGAATCATTGTTGTCACTAGGTATAATGGATTAAGTGTGATAATGGATAAAATGAACTAATTATTTGTGAGCATTTGTTCTTGAATGAACATAAGGATCCATTTTATCGTAGAGAAAAGTACATGAATTAAAAACAACTCAATATTTCATGTGACATTCATATTGTATGCGACTTATTTTTCATTAAAAACAATTTACTTTTTCATGTCACATTCTTTTTTTGTTAAAATATCATCTATTTCTAATTTGAATTACAACTATAATTTGAAATAACGCTTCCAATAACTCTTAACTTACCAATTGTGCATGGACATCATTAGAAACATTCACAATATAATATGAAGAACAAATGGGTACCTACTTCATATGCATTAAAATTTGCTTCTACTACTTAATGTGAATTACAAGTGTAATCCTAGTTGGATCTCCACTATATCTTAAACCATATTTTCATTTTATTTTTAGTACTATCAAATTTTATTATGTCCTACCTCATTTTATGGTTAGAATTCTAATAAAAATATGCATTGTGCTATAGAATAAATATTAACAGGTAATATTGAAATTTTTTTCCAAAACGCTACAAGTAATGACCACGAAGGTGATGATACAGGCTGTGTTTAGATTACATCATATATCAGAGACGATGACGATGAGGATGGAATTTGTGATGATTATCTGGATGATATTATCAGGATGGTCAGGATGATGATCATGGAAATGATCATGAGGATGATCTTGACTATGATTTTCATGGTGCTATCTAGCCATGCATTATTTTTTATATTTAATTGGGATGTCTTAATATGGTAGTCATACATTTCAATTTTAATTGATTCAAATAATGATGATGATACGATCAGTAATATCTTGTTACCTTATGAATATGTTGAAAATTGTTTACATTTTTTGTGAACAATTATTGTGTATGATGAGATTCCTATTTATTTTATGGATGTTGTGAATTTACCTTAGAATAATGATATCTATGAAATATTTTTATTTGGTAATCATACCTTGACTTTTAGTTGATTTGATTAAATATGATGATGATATTATAATTTTTATCTTGTTATTTATGTATATATTAAAAATTATCAGCATCATTTTGATAGTAATATCATGTCTGATGATATTACTATCTTTTGATGGATGTTGTGAATTTACCTTAGAATAATGGTGTTCAGGAAAGATTTTGATCTGATAATCACACATTTGAATCTTAGTTTATTTGATTAAAGATGATGAGGATATTATTAGTATTATCTTGTTACTTTATATATGTGTTGAAAACTGTCAATGATTTTTGATGGAGAATCATTATGTATGATGATATTACTATTTTTGGATATAATGTTGTGAATTTATCTTGGAATAATGATATCTACGATAAGTGTTGATTTAGTAGTCATATATGTATATTGAAAATTGTCAATGATTTTTTATGGAGAATTGTTATATATCAGGATGCTGCTATCTTTTTTATGAATGTTGTCAATTACCCTTAAATTTGTTTACAAATATTAAGTTATCAATTTGAATTGTGATATCTTCTTAAATGTGTTATACATGAAAATACCTCCTCATCATCTTGGAGGAGAATACTATGTTGTTGGTTGAAATACCCCTTTCTCCTAGACTATATAAGACAATAATACAACTTATGTACCATGAGGACCATGGTATCCTAGTCTATAACAAGTTGTCCCCTTCATCTAACTTTTGTTACCAAAATTCTCACTCGAGGAAAAAAACTTGAGTTAACTAGAATTTGACACTCTTCTTCACTTTTGGAAACTCATATGGTGGAATGTGATATCTCTATCCTCATGTTTAGGTTTTTCCTAAAAAATAAAAGCATACAAAAGTGGGAAAGAACCATAAAGCACGGGGAAGCTTTTTCCTAAGCACAAAAGTATCTAAAAAGTGGAAAAGGCCATTTTATATGAGGAAACATTATTCACCCAAAATCTTTTGCCCAAATTGAACTAATGAGGAATTTGGGGAATTTCATAGCCTTCACTTTACTATATATTGGAGGCTTGGCCATTGAGAAAAGGATGGGAATTCTTGTATTTTCAAGCTACTGAGATCTATTTTCGGAGGGAGAGTTTTGGAGCTAGGAGTTAGGGGAGGTGCTACTACAACTGCATTTGATGTTTGTAACTTTCCTCCAACTCCTTTATTAATATAGATCGGTTGTCCTTCATTCCATATGATGTTATTCATTCTTTACTTATTCTATTTAACTAACGAATTATGGAATTTTGGTTTATATCTATTTATTCAATAATATTTATAAGTTTATGATAGTTTCGATTATCAAGATATTATGTTGTGAAGGTTGTTTTGTTCTCTCTCTTATGTGTAGGACCAAGCTTTGGAGCCAGCTAGGAGCGCTTCCTAGCTATACTAAAAACTCCAAGAAGACCTGCATGCAAGGACTCACAAGAATTCATTCTCTTTTTCTTAATCTATACTCTACATCTTGATCTACTAAGAATCCTAAGCCTTAGAACAACCTTTTTCTTAATTCATTTGTCCTAGGTTTCCGGGATAAACTGAGAGGGTTTTATTTTCATCTAACCGTGCATTAAATCCGACAACAAAATGATATTTAGAAACTTTAATATATTTCACTATGTAAATGAACTTAGTAAAATGAACCCATAGAAGGGGTCATAAATGGAAATAAAAGTAAAACTATGAACAAGAAGCCAAAAGTGGATTTAACCATGGATGCAAAATTAGGAGTAGAATTGGAAGTTAAACTAGCCATCAAAACAAGATGCAAACAATGACACAAAAACAGTTTTAAAGTAAAATAAAAAAATGGTGCAACACTAGACACAAAGAAGGGCACAAAATAGGGCATATGAAAGGATACCGAATTGGGCACAAACAAGGATGCAAAAATGGACACCAAAATGAGGATTCAAAGAATGGTGTAAAATTAGGATGAAAAAAAGATGTAAGAAAAGACACAAAACAAGATGCAAAATGGGACTAAAAAAGGGTGAAACCAAAGATGTCAAAATGATGCATAACTAGATGAAAATTCAAACTAAAATCTAGGTGCAAAATAGGATGCAAATGTGGACACAAAATGTGGACACAAAATGTGGCAGAAAAAAGGATGCAAATTTGGAAGCCAAAAAGGATGAAAAATTAGATACCAAAAATGATGCAAATTTGGACATAAAAAATGGTGCAAAAATGGGAATAAAAATGGCTCAAATTTGGATGCAAATTGAGATGCAACATTCCATGTAAAACGAGCTGCAATAAATCATTCAAAAATTGGTGCAAAAACAAATGAAAAAGTAGACTAAAAAATGGCTCAAAATTGAACGTAACAATAGGCACAAAATGGGATACAAAGGTGGATGCTACATATGGTTCAACATAGGATGCAAATTTAGATGCTCAAAAGGATGCAAAATTTGATGCAAGAAATGGTGTTACAAATGATGCTAAATTGGATGAAACAAATGATGCAAAATTAAATGCAAAATATGGTGCAAAATAGGATGCAAAAAAGGGAGATAAATAAAATGCAAAAGTGGATGCAAAAAATGGTGCAAAAATGCATGCAAAATTTGACACTAAATTAGATTTAACATATGGTGCAAAATTGGATGGAAAAAATGGTGTAAAAAAGAGAGAAAAATTGGCACAAAAATAGATGTAAAAATAAGTACAAAATTAGAGGCAAAAAACAACATAAGACCAAATGCAAAAATTGGCACAAACTGGATGTAAGAAAAGGCACTAAATCAAATGCCAAATATGGTGTAAAAATTGATGCAAATTATGACACAAAACTAGAAGCAAAGAATTCTACAAAAGAGGAAGAAAAAAATGATGCAAAAAATGGCACACAACCAGACAAAACTTGTTGTAAAACCAAATGAAAATCTTGGTGCAAAATATGGTGCAAAAAATGATGGAAAATTTGGCTTAAAAAATATGCAAAATTTGGTGAAAAAAAGGACGCTTTAAAAATTGTACAATAGAGCCAGATTTAGCGCCAGGCTGTTCATCCCAATTCAGAAAAAAATGCACTAAAATCTGGTGCTAAATCGGGCGCAAATTGCATTTTTTGTTGTAGTGTCATGGCAAGCAATCTGTTAGTGGAAAACGAAAATGAACTTGAGAACTGACTTGCAACATACCTATGTGACTAATCATGAAGGTTGCACAATTTTTGCCGAGAGGTTAGGAGACTAACTTCCAAGAATGTGCAAGGCACATTCTGGGCTATTGGGAGGCTGAATGACTACTGGAACTACACAATGTAGAGTCCATTTTGGTTTTTGACTACTAGAATTTTGCAATGCACAATCTCAATTGGAAATGGTTGCAGGCTCAGTGACTGCAATGCATAATTTTCTGGGCTAGCAGTCACCATCCCTCAAAATTGCATAATGCAAGACTAGAGGATAGTCACTGGGTAGAAATGCACATTTCCTAAGAGGAATACAGAGCGTTCCCTCTCAGGATTGTGGAATGTTGTGTTGGTGAGGCAGAGTATGCGCCAAGACTGCCCAAATTCACCGACGGGCAACTGAAAGCGAATGTGAAAGTGAATGCATGGTGATACTGAGTGCAAGCATACGTGAATGATCATATATGTAAACGATGAATGACAAATTCAAAAAATGGAACAATTTACATGTGGGTGAGGCGAGTCACCGAATCGGGGACCGTTTGTGAAAAATAGTTTCATGCATGCCACAATAGTGAGATGTTAATTCAGTTCTACTACAAGCTAGTATGTATCAAAATGACAGCAAGTGCTTAATGAAATCAAGGAGACATCATTCATATGAAGTGAAACACAGCGGGCACCAGAAATGCAACATAAGACATTAAAAGCGGGCTTTCCCCAAAATAGCTGAGTTGAATATGCTGACGACTCCTAGATGCGATGTGCGATGTCATAGTTGTAAAGTTGATGTTAGGAATGAGCTCTAGAGTGTCCAGTTCATGATTTCTGATAAAATCAAAGATGTGATGTGCATACCACAAATCTAGGAAGAATGACATTTGGTGGGAGGTTTCCGAGATGATCCTTGCATGCAACCTCCAGCTGCTAAAACTAGATCCCTGAATCGAGGGATGCCTTTGCATGGTGCCTTGGGAGAAGTAGCCCATGCATAAAAATCAGTTGTTCTCGGTCCTGGAGGGAATCGATCAACTCAACTACACATGCAAGAGCCTACTCAACTACTGGTAGAAAATGTGCATTTCTGGAAGGGACTTGGGCTGACTTCCCAGGAGATTTATGCAATTTCTAGGTAGAGAGCCGACTGTTGCTAGGGATTGTGCAATTCCTCGGTTGAGTAGCCCTACTGGGGGGAATTGCACAATTTTCTAGATGAAGCCTGATTGATAGAATTGCACAATTCTCAAGCCCAGTAGGCTGCTAGATTGAATTGTGCAATTTCTGGAGGGAAGGTTGGTTTCCCTCCAGAATTGCACAATTTCTTGAGGGAGATGCTCATCTTGCAGCTGGACTAAGTCCAGACAAACAACCAGTGAGGGGGATGCATCAGTCTATGATGGAAAGGCTTCCTTTCTGCAAGAATAACATTGACGCTTGTGTACTTGACGAAGCAAGACATGCTGCTATGAAAGGTTGGTAGGGAGGCTTCAAAAGGAAGCTAAGGTAAAATTTTGGAGGATGGTTGTAGCCGCTAGTACACCTGAGATAAAATATATCAATCCATTGGAAAATTGTGTCCCAAAGCCTACTATCAATACTGAAGAAAAATTTGAACTCCAGAACTCCAACGTTTTGTAGAATACCTGGAGGCTCAGTTCCAATAGAAGTATAATTTAAGACTAGGAAAAGAGCACATACCTTGAGATTAAATACTAAACAAAGCTCCTCCCCATGATAAAGTTCAAGATACTACGAAGAAATTTGATCCCTAGGACTTAAATCTTCACGTCATGTCTAGTTTTAGCCTACAAAATGAGTTGAATAAATTAAAAATCAATATGCCTTTAGCAGAGATTATGATCCAGGTGGATATTGGTGGCCACCTGCCAAGTCCACATGGACCCCCACCATTGTCTTTCTCAGCATTTTCAGTTTCCTTAATTGTAGCACAACTTACTATTTTTAGCAGTTTTTCGGGTCCTGAACTTCCGGAGCCGTTTTGAGGCCCTAAACGACGTTTTTTGGGATTCCAGTGGCAACACAGGTCCATGGAACATGGACCAGTGTTGCCGTTCCAACAATGATAGTGCTCGAATAGATCTTTCTAATGAGCTATTGTACACGTCAAACGGAGATCATATGAAGTTACGACCCCGGGAAGTTGATGTACCAACTTACCCCCAAACGGGGCCCACAGTTTGGCGTTTCATCTCCTAGGGTTAGGTTTTGGAATGTTAAGGGTTTTCATTGTTTCTCAACAATAAATAGGCCTTCGAGCCTCATTGTAACACAGTTCAGAGGCATGTAGCCATCACATCTCTTCTCAGAGATAAGCTACCATCGCCCTAGCTAGTTTATTTCCATTTCTGATTGTAAGCATATTTCAGTATTTTCCATTAATGAAATGAAGTATTATTTCCGCTGCATATTTGTGTATATGGTTATCTCTGTAATTTGTTGCGTTCCTGTTTAAATCTGGATCAAGTTCCCCATATGATAAGGGATCTTGAGACAATGGATACAATTACTTCCTAAGAGGGGAGGACTAATCTAGGTGGATATTAGTGACTACCTACCTCCTGTATTGACTAAATGGTTCTTTATATTCTAAGAAATTTTTCTATGGCTTTTTGGGTCCCAATATTCTAAAGTCATTTTGATGCCCTAAATGTTTTTTGGCCATTCGTGGGGGTAAGGATTTCTATATTAAAGTTGTAATCCCACACAGTTCTTTACAATGACTTATTATGTGCCTCAAATGGAGATTGTATGCAAAAGTTACATCTTGGGGAAGTTGATGTATCGATTAACCACCTTGGAGTCCATACAATTTTTTTGGCACTTCAACTTCTAGAGTGAAGGTTTTGGACTTCTACGATTCTTTCTTTACATTAAAAGGACATTCTTTTGACCTCTTGTAGTAGCTTTTTGCAAATGAGTGTAGTCGTTGTATCTCTCTCTTCAGAGATAAGATATTGTTATTTTATCCAGTTTGTGTTCTACAATATTCTACTATTTTATTTATTAATAGAAGTTTGGTTTTCACTACATTACTATGCTCTCTACTATATTTATCTATCCACGTGTTCCATTTCATTTCATGCCCTTCATTTTGTTCCTTATACAACCTAGGTTAGGACAAACAATAGTGGGGAATTTTGTGGGAATGAGTTTGAGGAATTTTGTAAGCATTGTGGTATAGAAAGTTAAAATAATACACCATACACACCTAAACAAAATGGGGTTGCATAAAGGATGAACAAGAAATTGATGAAAACGACAAGGAGCATGCTTAGTGTTGTTAGGTTAGGACAAGAATTCTGGGTAAAGGTAGTGGGTATTGCATGTTACCTGGTAAATCGATCACCCTTGTCAGCATTGGTTGACCAGTCTTTACACAAGGCATGGGTTGGTAAGAAACCCTCTCTTACTAGGGTACATATTCCAAAAGAAAATGGGAGTAAGTTGCATAGTAAAGCTAAAAGGTGCATTTTTATAAGCTTTTGAATCCACAAATGAGGGAAGTTATTTACAGTCGAGAGGTTGTCCTTAGACAGGTCAAGGATCTTACCAAACATGACATCCTACCAAGGGAAAAGAAACCAAAGGTAGTGGAGTTTGAGTTGTCGAAGAAGAATCTAACCCGACAAAGGAACATGGTTAATGAGAAGAAGAACCACATAGTTCGGTATTAAGGAGATTGGTTTAGGAAAGAACGGAACCATAAAGGTATACTCCACCTGGCTTTCATTCTAGTTATGCTTTGTCTATTATTGATGATTATCACATGAATGTTAGGGAGGTAGTGAATTCAAAGGATGGTAAACTTTAGAAAAAGTCCATTGTCAAGGAAATTAGGGACTTGGACAAGAATGAGGCTTGGGATCTAGTTGAGTTTCCAAATTGAAGAAAATCCATTGGGAGAAAATATGTGTTTAAAAATAAATAAAATAGAAAAGGTAAAGTGGATAAATACAAAGCTTAATTAGTAACAAAAGGATATTCCTAGGAAGAGGGAATTGTCTTTGGTGAAAGTTTTTCTCTTGTTGCTAAGTTAACTTATGTTCCATTTCTTTTATATGTTGTTTCTACTTTTGATCTATAAGTAGAATAGATGGATGTGAAGACAAAATTCCTACACGGGGCTCTAGAAGAAGAAATCTACAAGAAATAGCCAGTGTGTTTTCTAATGAAAGGTAAGAAAGAGTTGATTTGTAAGCTAAAGAACTCATTGTATGGGTTAATGCAATCTCTGAGGATGTGGCATAAAAAAATTGATACTTTTATATTGGAACTTGGTTTTATAAGGAGTAAAATTAATCACTGTGTGTATTTCAAATTAGTAGATGATCATTTTATTTATGTTATCTTGTATGTGGATGATATTTTACTAACTGGAAATAACATGGAAATCATTAAGGGAGTGAAAACTCAATTGTCCTCTAAATTTTACATGAAGGATATTGGTGCCATAAATTTCATCTTGGGCAAGGAAATTAAAAGATATTGGCCAAATAGTAAACCCTGGTTAAATTAGAGGAAACAAGTCGAGAAAATATTGCATAGGTTTAATATGCAGGAATGAAAATTGGTAAAGGTCTCTATTCATATAGGTGTAAAGTTATCTGTAGATCATTGTCCCAAGGCACAAGAAGAAGAAGATGACATGTCATGTGTTCCTTGTGATAGTGTGGTTGGAAGTTTGATGTATGCAATGGAATATACTAGACTAGACATTGCATAAGCAGGAGGAGTTTTAAGTAAGTATAAGTCAAAACCAGGGAAGGAGCATTGGGTAGTAATAAAGAGGGTTTTTAGGTACTTGCATGGCACTACCAGTTATGGATTGTACTACCAAGGAAGATTGATGTTAGACAAAGTGTTTGACATGCATGGCTTTATTGATGTAGACTAAGTCAGAGATATGTATCATAGAATATCTATAAGTGGGCACGTGTTTAACATATTTGGAGCAACAATTATTTGGATGAGCAAGATATAATCTATAGTGGCACTCTCAACTATAGGAGTTGAAGACATGGTAGCCACTCATGCAAGTAAGGAAGTTGTATGGTTACAAAGATTGTGTTTAGGTATTGGGTTTGTGTAGGAAGCTATAAGGTTATTTTTTCACAGTCAAGATGCAATTTTTTTGGCAAGGAACTATGCTTATCATTCTAAGACAAAGCATATTGATGTTCGGTATCACTTTGTGAGAGACATTGTTGAAGACATGAAGGTGTTGCTGGTAAAGGTGGATACTTTCAAGGGTGTTTTAGATGCATTAACAAAGTCTATGAGCATCACTACTTTCTCTTAGTGTAGAGAAACACTAGGCATTATTGCCTAGATTATTGATTATATATTCTAGTGATCCCTTATATGCAAAAAAAAAAAACAAGTGGGAGAATGTTGGGTATTTGTTATATTCTTTGCATGACTAGTTCCATGTGTGAATCGTATGCACTGGGCATGGGGGACGAGGCTCATGGGAGGGCCAACAAGTCCCACTAAATTAATTTGGGCATTTTTTGCATTTGTTTTTAGCTTTTCTTTGTCACATGGTCTTCACTTTTAGTTGTTTTGTGGTGCATGGTGGTTTAGCCCATGGTTTTATAATTCTAGTTAGGTATTTTTGGTTGTAATCTAATCCAGATTATTGGATTAATGGTTTTGATGCTACAATATCATATATATGGTGTTGTAAACATGTAGTTGATTGATGAAAAAAATTAGAGGTGTGGCTCTAAACAATTAGATAATTTTCCATACTTGGGTTTCTAGGGTAAATCTTTGTGTAACGTGTGATTGCCATTGTTTTACTTTTATGCTTTTAAGAATCTATATATGCATTGCATTACTATGTAATGTTTAAACTTACAATGTTGGCCCTCCAAGGGATCCCAACAATCCTACTTTTGTTCCAATTCCAGTTATACAAAGGGGAGTTGTACCTAGATCCAAATTAAATGGAATGGGAATTAATAATACATTGTCATGGGATGACATTTAGTAACAGTTACAATTGACATTATTATAGTTGGAAGAGAAGGTATAACCTTCACTACAATTTCTAGAGTCTCCTCCTTGAAGTATCTTCACATCTCTTTAGCATTTACCTTTAAAAAATACAAGAAAATGATGGATTATCACCATGTGATATGAATGAAGTAAGAAGCAAACTTGCTCCATTCCAAACTGTTTCCTTCGTTTCTCTTCTAACAAGTCCATTTTTTATTTTTATTAGCACGCTTTCAATGGATCTATCTTAACCACATTTCTTATGTAACTACTTCTCAACTAAACAACTACAGTCACAATTACTTCCACCATACATTTCGTATTGTCTAGTAATCTTTCTTTCATTACAATTTTTTAAAAACTTGTCTTCATAAATGTTTTGCAGCCTACATTGCATTGTCTCTCAACCTTCCACCATATACATTTACAAAATATACCATTGTCTAAAAGAAATATTTTCCTTCATGACTACAATGGTGCTTATCCCATTTTACCTTCCTTCCCAAATTGTAAGTTCTCACCATTGTTATTTTACCTTATTTTAGTTATTTCACATATACTTTACTTAATGTTGTTACTTACCAAATCACTTTTTTTATATGCAACATATGTCCCTTGTTTATTTACATCCACATTTCCATATCCTTAGGGCATATTCATCTCTCATTTCTCATGTTGATATGTTAGCTTGGTATTTTCACTTCCACTATATTTTTATTTTTATTTTCCATCACCTTTGAGTTTTTTTCTTTCAATTATCTAATTTAGTTTCTTCCCTTATCTGTAGATATTCTTTGCTAACCCATGAGGTTTAGACTAGCTGGTTTGTGTGGGGTTTAGTACCCATTAGGTCTTAGGTTCAAATCTTATGGGGAGGGTTTGAGAGTGGGAGCTAATTATGGGGTCTAAAAATTGCCCCAATGGGAATCCAAACTTGATTGAGCCTCACACAATCTAGGCGGCAACATTCTGCAATTGCACTCCATCAAACACCGGGGATTTCCCTAGCCTAGGCTCAACTTATTTGGAAAAAATATAGACCTTCTTTGCTCAATCAACATGGGAAGTTGAGAGCTCGATATACATGTGAAGATTGGTATATGGTAGATGTTCAAGGAGCCATGATCTCAAGGACCTCATGCTTATCTAAATTATGCCATGTATGGCAAGCTTGTTCATTGTACACATGATTAGATTGCTTTGTAATCTATGTTAATTGAGTCATAACAAATACCTTGCATCACAACAAATTTCACTTTCATGTGATACATTAGATAACACCTAAGTTTACTTTCTTGTAATACATCACACCTCTCAAAATTTTCCCTCTTTTCACTGTGATAAAGAAAATTGCTCACTTACACTTTATCGCACAAAAAAAAAACTTTATTTATAATATATTGCATCACACCAAAATTTACTTTCAAACAATATATCACATTCTCAAAATTTTCCCAACAAAAAAATGCTCACTATTACTATATCACACAAAAAAGAACAACTTGTGATAATTTGTGTGAGACATTACATAACAAATTGCTTTACTCCTATTAGAGCTCATTATAACAAAATTGACTTTAAACCATGCATTAAGTTGCACCGAGCTTTACTTTTATCCAATACCTTGAACTTCTCCACATTTTCCACCATCACATAGTTTACAAAAGAATATCACACTAGACTTTTTATAAAATACTATACATATATACACACAAAACAAAATTTCATTCCACATTTTCCACCATCACATAGTTTACAAAAGAATATCACACTAGACTTTTTATAAAATACCATACATATATACACACAAAACAAAATTTCATACCACATGCAACAAAAAAATATTTTCAAAACAACACTGTAAAAATATATAATACAAACCAAACCAAATCTTCACTTCCCTTGTTCATAAAAGAAATGCCTCTATAAATAGGCTGAAGTGGATGGGAAGAAAATGGGCGTCCAACAGAGACTTATATATTGGTTATGGCCACTGCTTGCTAATTTCGAGACTGATGGGTAGGTATGGGTGAAGTGCGGAATTAAAACGAGGCAAGAAAGTCCATTTGTTAACAAAATGGCGGTTGACAGATTGCTTGGTATGGCTGAGGAGTCAAGCCAACCTCGGCGTTCGTGAGGCTGATACGGGTGTCACAATGTCACCCATGGCTTCTCACATGGCTTCTCGCAGCATTCATTGCACTTACCATCTTTGCTGTACTGATCAATATCCATTTTCCTCTTCTCACGATCCACCACCAGCCCTCAATAATCACAACCACGCAGGGGATGATGTTGAAGACGGAGAATTATCGGTCCTTGTAGCCAAAGAATCCTTGTATGCTCCTCAAACTGACTATTTCAAGAGGCTTGAGATTAACGATGGCGATGCCAGAGCTCGCCAGAAGGCTGTCTCCTGGATTTTGAAGGTAAAAGAGCCACCCAGCATTCAAAATTTCAATGCCCAATTGCAAAATCTAAATGTTGAATGCTTTGAATTACTGTTAATGAATGCAGGTTCAGGCACATTACTGTTTTCTTCCAGAGACAGCCCTGCTGGCTACAAACTACCTCGATCGTTTTCTTTCCTGCACACAAGTTCAGGTAGTTGATCGCAGCTGCTGATATTTTTTGGGTTCTGCTAGCATGGCCAAAGCAGTTACAAACATATTGGGTTTATATAAACATCTTTAAACATAAGCGTGACCAAAGCATTTATTGGGTTTTAAATCATTTTCTATGTAAAATAGTTGTAAACAACTTGAATGTTGTTGTGTTTCCAGCAACAGAAGTCATGGGCAATACAGCTAGCATCGGTAGCCTGCTTGTCTCTGGCAGCCAAGATGGAAGAACGCCAAGTTCCTCTGCTTTTTGCCCTTCAGGTTATGACGGTAATTATAACTTTGATATCAGTGTAGCGTTTGCTTGTGTTTGAAAATGGCGGTCTTATTTTGTGTTTGCAGGTAGGGGAAGCTGAACATGTTTTCGAACCTCGAACTATTCAAAGAATGGAGCTGCTTTTACTGAGTGCACTGAAATGGCGGATGAAGGCAGTGACTCCTCTTTCATATTTGCAATATGGTGGCCACCTATTAGGTTTAGAGAAGCAGTTTCATGGAGAGTTTATAATGCGATCCTCTGAGCTTGCTCTCTGCACTATGAATGGTATGTATGTTTACGGACATGCGTTTACTTACTTTTGTTATTGAGTCGAGAGAAGAAAGGTTCTGCAGACACCTTGTTGGGGGCATTTTTGTTATTTCATCTAGAGAAGCAAGTTTTTTAGTTCCCAGAAGCACATATTAATAATTATGTTAGTGGTGGTGTAAACAACATAAATTATGCCAATGTTTCTGTAATATTATGTCAATGGTGCTGTAAACAGCACATATGCGCCAATGTTACTGTAATATTATTTCAATGGTGGTGTAAACAGCACACATTATGCTATTGTTTCTGTTTGCAGCACATATTATGTCAATGTTTCTGTAATGGTGGTGTACACAGTAGTAGTGACCATCAAACTAACATGATGTTGTGGCCTTCTTCCTAATATAATGTGGGTTGGTTTGATGAATAAGGCTCTCCTGCTAACAAAATTCCCATTCATAGACATGCTCATTGATCTAACAGAATGTTCATTGGTTGAAGATGAATCTGTGTGCTTGCTTGTCTTCCTCCTTGTGGGACATTTTGACTGGGTGTGTTTGAATAACAGTGAATAGTGAACTAACAGAATGCTAAATTGGTTGAAGATGAATATGTGTGCTTGGTTATTCTTCCTCATTTGCGGGACTTCTTAAATGGGAGTGTGTGAATGACAGTAAATAATGAATAGTGTGGTAGTTCATTGGTTGAAGATGGATCTCTGTGCTTGGTTGGTCTTCCCTTTGTTGGGACATTTTGATTGGGTGTGTGTTAATAACAGTAAATAATGAATAGTGTGGTACTCCATATTGAAGAATTTGGAACTAATAACGTACTAATATAATGTTGATTGGTCGTGGATGAATATGTGTTTGCTTTGTGGTCCTCGTTTGGAAGACTGTTGAGGTACTTGGCCTTTCTAGTTTGCAGGACTTTTTAAGTGGGTTAGTGCCTGAATCGCAGTGAATGACAAACTGTGTGGGACTCGGTGTTCGATAATTTGGACTATTTGCATTGATTTCAATACTCTCCTCTCCTCTGGTGTGCTCAGTGCTTGACAGTTCAAGGTATTATAATCTTATGTATTAGTGAGGGTGTTCATAGGTATTATAATCTTATGTATTAGCGAGGGTTTTCACAGAGGCAGTGACCCCCCTCCTACTAACATAATGTTGACTGGTTATGAATGTGTCCTTTCTGGGCCGCGGCCTTCTTTGTGGGGACTTTTATTACTTGGGTGGGCAGGTGTGAGAGTAACCGTGGATAATAAAAATGTGATACTCTTTCTGGTGGTTATGAGATCTAGCTCTTTACAGTATAGGAATTCCAACATATGATATTATATCTCAATGGAGTGTCCACAGAGATAATTTTCCTCCTACAAACATAATTTTAACTCTTACAAAACATAACGTTAATTAGTTTGTTTTGCTTCCTATTGTGCAGGACTTGTTTAGTGAGATAGTATGTAATTAACAAAGACTAATAAACAGCAGCGTTAACCCAATTGAAATAGAAATACTTGGGATAGTTTTATGTCTTTCATGACACTACTCCCATCTTGTGTACTATCTCGAATTGATTTAGCATAAATGTTTTTACCATAATAATTGTTAGTGGGGGGTGTCCAAATAAATAATGCTTAATGGGGTTTTTAGCATTTTATGTCATCTGCATTACCAGCTCCAAATAGATAGTGGCTAACGAAGTTCAAATAGATAGTGGCTAATGAAGTTCGGTATTACATCCTCTATAGTAGCATCTACAAATACTAACATAATGGTTAGTTTAACACAATGGTTAGTTGGTTGATACTTAACATAATTATTAGTTGGTTGGTTACAGAGACCAGGCTTTTGAAGTTTATGCCATCTGTAATAGCTGCTGCCATTATGCTCTGGGTTGCAAGGGAAATGGAAGTTATAAATCTCAATGAATGCGAGGATCGCTTGCTTTCTCGTTTAAAAGTGGCAAAGGTGAGTAAACATGAAAGTAGAGTATTGAAGGAGGAATGTTCTGCATTAATTTCAAAGGTTATATAGATATATCAATATTGTGATTGACTGCTCTTGTTTAATTTAAAAATGCAGGGACCGTTGCAATGCTGTTATCAATTGTTGCAGGTATCGTTTGGCCAGGCTTATGTCCGAAAGCGAAAGGTGTGCAGCAGCTTTTCCAAGCCTGATAGTCCTCATAGGGTTCTGGACGCAGCTTTTAGCTTTAGTACTGAACATTCTCAGAAGTCATCAGCTAAATATACAGTTAGCAGTCCCAGTTCTTCCCCATCTGTACCCAATAAAAGGAGGATTACAGAGTGATTCCTTGCACGCTGAAACACAAAACCCCCTACCATATCATAAGCATGGAAACTTTAAAGGCCTATGTTGGAGTAGTTCTATGAATAAATGGATTTGAACTATCAAATTTTTTATGCTGTAGATCAGTGACAATGACAGTCTTTCTATCTTTGTCTGTCAGCTGGAAAGGGACAGTAAGTAAATCATAATTTGTGATGTGGACATTGGAAGCTGCTATATTGACATTGCTATGTAGTGATGGTGCTTGGGAAGAATAATTATCTACACACAGGTTTCGATAAATCGCGGTAGCAGGTTTGAAAACAGGGCGATGCAGGCGACATTTGGCACTATTGTCGGCCATATCTTTTCTCAGTCCCTTTCGAGTGCCAGAAACTTTTTTCGATGCTTAATTTATTCACAAACCTCGCTAGCAGTGGACTGGACCCCTGGTCATTATGGGTTCCCTTATCTAGGGACCACCATTTTTAATGTCCATCCAGATTTTCTTCAGCGTGCAATAGTCATTCACGGAGAAAAGTTGTGACGATGTATTCAATGTAAAAATTTGAAAGATGAGGTTTTCAGTCAGTACTTCTTGTGACCTGAATTTATAAATGTAATGGATTTTTTTTCAGGAGGAATTTGTTGAAGCTGTGTTTGTTAAATTCATTCTAAAATTATAGGTAAAACTGAAGAAATGGAACGAAAAATCTTATGGGTAAAATCTGACGTAGATAAAATAAAAACAGTAGTAATTGAACCAAGGTTGGTCTTTTGAATTCAAAATTGATGGTTTATATATCCTGCTGGGCTCGATCATAAGACTTGAGGTGCATTTTCCCAAACTATTAAGCTCGATCATAAGACATGAGATGCATTTTCCCAAACTATTAAACCACTTTGAAAGTTGGTATTGGGAGATTTATTTTTTTAATTCAAGTTTGTACTTTATATTTTTCGCGATTGAAATTTTGACCAATTATTGGTGGTTATGGGCTTTTTTGAAAGTTACCTCAGATTGAGACAAATAACTAAAGTTTGAACAATTTTTGGTGGTTATAGGATTTTTTGAAACATCAGGTTGAGTCAAATAACTAAAATTTAAATGGAGATATTGATAAGATATCCACATCGCGAGACATTTATACTGCGTAAAGTGTTGTACTCTAAACATGTAGAACCGTAAATCGTTAGGGATTTAGAACTGTAACATCTAAATTAGTTTAAAGGGATGTAGAACTATGTTACGAGAAAGTGGGAAAACGAAAAGAGAAAGGCGAATGGTACGAGAAACGGAGTTGGGAGGTTTGCGTATGAGAAAAGTGGGAATCTATACGAAAAAGGAGAATGGTACGGGAAACGGAGTTCTGAGGTTTGTGTATAAGAAACGATGACAGAAAAATAAATAAATGAAGGCGAATAAAACAAAACAAAACATTAATTATAAATTTCCAATATTTCCACTTGAGAAATTGTAAAACATAAATTTCCAATATTTCCACGAGAAATTGTAAAACATATTTATAAATAGTGATTTAGTTTTAAGAAAGAAGTGATAATTTAGTTCAAAATAAAGTTAAACCCGGAATTGGAATTGTATTTGATTAGATACCAGATTTGGGGAGATAATTTGATAGGGCGAACACTAAATCAATCTCCATAGAATCAAATTTATTGCAGCAGAAATGAAGTCTGACGCTGCATTTTGGTGGGATAATTTACAACAAGGCAGGGAAAAGAGAACATTAAATTTACATAAAACGGAAAATTTGAGGTAGCAACTGACTTTTTATAATAATAAAAAACATCTATGAGCTATTAAAACACTGAACATGGTTGTCTTCGATGTCAACAAAAGCTGCAATTCAAAGGCAACGGTCAAAGTGAAACCAATTGAGCTTTTAGAAGCAGGCACAATCTTTCTTTTCCTAAATTTCTCTTTCCCTCAACCAATCATCCACTATATTCGTATGTCTTGAGGCACTCCCCGTATGTCTTGAGGCACTCAATAAGAGATGCATATTGATCATAGGAGAGTGTAAGATACTACTGTAATTACTTTTTAAGGAAAAAAAACATTAGTTTATATATAGTAACAATAGCTATTCAAAAAATATACATTACATCTAGTTAATCGGATCTGAGATAGGAAATATCCATGTCTAATAGTTGTAAGGCACAAAAACATCTAAGCATGAAAGTTCAAAAGAGTACCAAAATTATAGACTTGCTGTCATAATGAACATCTGTTTCAGTATGGAGTCGAGTATATTCAAATATTTTGCAAATTGCACAAACATAGACAAGATAATAAATACTATGGAAGCATAATGGAGCCATTTTCTGCAAGAGTGTTGTCCACCAGGAATTGGAAGTGCATTGAGCCGGTGACCATAGAAAGACCCCTTTTCGATAGAGAATTAATCACAATGTTAGGCTCCCTTAATATGTGTTGGAGGGTGATGTGCACCAAGGTCTGTTTGAGATTGTTAATGTGGTTAAGCCAACCTTCAAGGTTTGGTGGAGAAAAAGCAATATTCCCGTGCACTCTATCTATGAGAGATTTGGAATCCCCATATATGTGGATAGTGTCCATTGAAAATTCCTTTGCAAACCAAAGGATACCCCATAATGCCAAGATCTCTACCCTCATGTTCGAACCAGTGCCAATGTATTTTGTATTGCTTCTCGTGACATATTCGAAGCCATGCTCCACATCCACATATACATGCCTGTGTCGTGCCATCAAAATAACTTCCAAGGAATTGAATGCATGGATGCATATATTGATAACTCAAGTCTTTATCCTTATGTAGACTTATATCTTGTGTGCCCATCCACGTCATAATGTTGGAGCAAATCTTGTGATTGTTAATGAGGATACCATAAAATATGTTTCCGTTCATGGCTCTCCATAATTCCTAGAAAATGAAGAGAGGGATACGCTGGTGTATTCTCCCTCTCCCACTCCACTAGCATAGACATTGTTCAATTGAGAGGTAAGTTCTACTGCTGGAATTAAAAAAAAAAGAAAAAAAGAGAAGTCCAACGCCATACTTGTGATGCAATCGAGCATTCCAGCAGACAATGTAAATTTGTCTCAATTGAGTTATGATACAGTACGCACCATCATGGTCCACATATACCCTTCTTTTGCAAATTTTCCCAAGTCAAGGTTTTCTCCTGCCACACCAACCACTGATGTATATAATGATCTTAGTTGGGACCTTCATTCTCCATATATTATGGAACTAGTTTTTGTTATTTAAAGAGAGTTTGGAGCACATTATGTATTTGTAAGTTTCCACAACTATCATTGTACCTTTGCAAAAAGTCTCAATGCATGAAATATGATCACCCATCTGGTCTGCATAGGCCCGCCCTTCTGAGTTCCATTATATGGTTATCCCAAAACTTAGCATTATGTCTTGTTAGCCCGATGTAAGTTTCCATCTTCCAAACTGGAAACCTCCCATGTTAGTGATGAATAACCTATACCAAATAGAAGTACCCTTTGGCATGTAATCTATCTATGATATCCACTGAGAGGATGTTGGCAGGATTGACACCCAATATGTTATCTAGACCAATAAGAATGCAATTATCCGTACCAAAAGACCAACGGATTTGCTGGAGGAACCATAATTTGGTTTTATTGAAACTCAACCAGATATAAGAGCCACAATTTTTACCTATAGAGCCATCCTTGATCTATTTCGATGCCTCTCTATGATTTAGGTACTTTTCCCGAACAATGTCCTTCTAGGTACCCTCTCAAAATAGTGCACTCCATATTGACTTAATCAATAGGGCACATCCAAAAAATTTCACATCCAGTATCCCCCATCCTCCATATTCTTTTGGGTTAATGATCTTCTCCCATTTTATCAAATGGTATTTTCTTCCTTCCCTAGTGCCAGCCGATATGAAATGTGTCGTAATGCTTCGGATTTTGGATAGAATGGACGTTGGAAGCATAAATAAGTGTGCCCAGTAAACCAAGATTTGCTGAAGAACCAACTGTGCAAGGGTGAATCTCCCCCCCCTAGGGTGAGCCATCTATGAGACCAGCGAAATAGTTTATGATGAAATTTATCTAGTATCCATAGCCAGTGATTAGTCCTGTAGTTGTTGGGCTTGACTCTGTGTCCCAAATATGTGAAACCCTTGCATAGGGGTTTTTTAGCGGTGCCAAATATACCAACAATTAAGTCAATCACCTCTTGGTATCCCCCCCATTAAAGGAGAAGTGATTTTCCTCCATTAACCTGCAATCCAGATGTCTCACCAAATTTCATAAAGATATAACGCAGGGCTAACCACTATGCTTTGAATATCCCGAAACTGAGGATATCATCGAGAAAAAAAGTATGAGATATTTCAGCTTTCCTCCCCAAATTTATGCCACAGAAAAGACTAGTAGTTCGAGTCCTATATTTTAATCGAAATAAGAGAAGAGGAAGTAGACCTACTTCGCTTTGATGTTATAATGCACTCCATTGTTGAAGCCTTTTATCGCTTGTTCCACAGGCTTAGTCCTTGCTTCTCATAATGTTTGAATACCTGCACAAAAGGCCAAAGATATGACAAAGCACAAAAATACAACAAGCATAATCAAATGTAATCCACTTAACAGATCAATGAGCATTAAGATAAATGAAGCATTGACATAAGAATTTATGGAAAGTGAACCAACAATTGTATTTATTAATGAACAAAAGAGGAAGCATACAACCCAGGCCTTGATGTTAGTAGCTTTCCTTCAGTGAATGTCTAAGTCCAAGATCAAGCTCTCCATGCACTCCTTCTCCAAGCCAAAGTGAATAGCATGTAAGCACTATCTCAGTGTAGAAATTTCCCTTGTAGAACAAACCAATATATGCAATGTCCTAAAGCATAATACTTGCTCTACTTCTACAAAACATTAAGTGGAAGCATAATCGAATTCATGAACAATATCAAGTAAAAACATTCATAACTGATCAAGATAAATAATCACACATAACACAAGATATATCCAGGGGAAATCACCAACATAAAACCCGAACCATGTATTATCAATCAAGTGTAGATCCTCAACAACATACCAAAAGAATCAACTCAATAGCTATCCTGCTCTCTCTGTAATCAGAAGATGAAAAACATGGACTACCTACGCCTCAATATATAGGCCACAAGTCCTCCAATCTCCTATAATAGATATTTCTCCATGCAATGAATCCTTATCAGAAATATCCAAGCATCTAATAGTACACTGTCCCACGTTTGATTTCAACTGGGTCTCTGACAGAACTAACATGCAACAGTTATCCATGAGTGAATTCTCAGTGATCTAAAATAATAGTTGTCACATGCATGCAAGCATTAACAAACTATATTTTATTATTTTAACAACTTGTTAAAATAATCTAACTCGACTTGACTAGTTAGAACTAAGTCCATTGATTCTCTCATTATAGAACTCATACTTATTCCCTCAACCAGTGGAGGAAATTAAGGATAAATTCCTCAATCAGTGGGACAACTCATGTGCATGCTCACAAAGACTTCAAATTCGAATTTCCTTAACTAATTAACTCAACTGAATTAATTAATTAATATTTCCAACTGCTGTTAAGACCATAATTAATTTTACTTCCTATAGATAGACGAGGGATTGCTATAAATAGGAAGAGACCCAGAAATGCTATCTTTAGAACTTTCTATTTTTAGCAGTTTCACCTCTCACCCAATGTGACCGATGACCTCACTGGCAAAACTGTTATTTTTAGACATGCTATTTTTAGCACATTCTAAAGTTAACATTTCTTGTTGCACATTTTTCAACACTCCCTCTCAACAAGAAATACCTTCTCTCAAACTCAATCCTGTAACTCTGGAATGTTCTGCATGCAACCCATCTACCTGGTCCACTTGCTCCAACAACACTTGGATCAAAAACACTCCCAACTGACCACTCTGTTGGGCTAGGAACATACTCTGATGCTGAAGCTCTACCTGTTATTGACAAGTGCTCCCTCTTTGACATCTGCGCTACTGCAACATCTCCATGCATCTTGCACCATTGCACACCTCTCTGTGCCACTTAGCACTGTGCAAAACACTTGTGCCTCTCACATTGTTGAAGCCTGCTAGCTATGCGCTGTCCTAGGATTCCCTGCACTGTCGCTCTCTCTACCACTCCATCCGCATCTGTCTCTACCCAATTAGTGAGTTTCTGCTACTCCACATCGGGGCTCCTGTAACAAGGTCTCATCCAAGAGGTTGGGTACCTCAAGGATCCTGCCCCTCCTCCTTGGGAAGATCAATCCACATCACCCCACCTCCTACCTGGAGGTATGGCTGCATGTGATCTCTCAGCCCACCTAGCTCGAAGTTTCCCCCTACTGGAAGTCTCTTCATGAGTAGATGTCTCTACTCGATCTCCACTTAGCTTCCCCTATTGTGGCTGCTCCACAACCTCCTGACACTGTTGCACCAATCGTGGCTCCTCCATAATTGTTTGAGACTTCTTATGGCGCTGCATGTTGAGAGGTAATATACTCTCCCTCTCAACCACCAAGTCTCTAACTCTTTCCTTGCTCCTTAAGGCTTTGCATGCATCTTGTACCTCAAGTGCATACAGGTTCTTAACCCGTGAACCAATCTGCTTCACCTGTCTAGTGTTGATGTGTCTAAGGAAAACCTTTCCCTTACTGAAGACTATATCATAGCCTCTGTCTTCCAGCATCGCTATTGACACCAAGTTTCTCTTCAGTCCTAGTACATACTTGACATCGATTAAGGTAAGGTGAGATACATGCTCCCTCTGAAAAATCATTGTGCCTACACCGAAGACACTATACTTCTCATCATTACCCATCGCTATGAGTATCTCGAGATCTTTCTCCTCCAAAGTATTGAACAAACTCTTGTCATCGGTCATGTGAAAAGAAGCTCCACTGTCAAGAAACCAACCACTTCCCACCATAGATGAAACCATGCATGCGAAGAGTGTGAAATCCAACTCAAACTGTGAAGCAAGTACCTCACCTTCAAATCCTTCCCCGGATCCCTCTTTAGATTTCCTCCGTGAACAATTTGCAGCATAATGGCCCACCTCATGACAACAAAGACATCGCACTTTCGATTTGTCAACCTTCTTCCCATCATTGGAAGAACTGGATTCGGAAAGAGAAACCTTCTCCTTCCGCTTCTTCACCTTACTCGCTAAGGCACAGTTCTCCTCATCATGCATGGATGAAGAACTATCTCTGGTGCTCTGTCTGATCTCCCCCTGCATTAAATCCAACCATAGTCGCTCCCAATCTGGTAGTTTCTCCCTTCCATTCACCGAGTCCTTGTAGCTATGCCAGCTCTTAGTTAGGCCAATGAGTACTAGACTCACCATATCTTCATCCGATGTCGCGACCCCTACACTTGCAAGCTCATCCCTACATGTGATGAGCTTGGTTAGATACATAAAGATCGTCTCATCCCTTTCACACTTGATCTTTCGAAGTTTGTCCTTCAGTGCCAGCTTCCTCTGATCACTACGATTCTGATATAAATCTTTCAATGTTTTCCACATTGCATGTGAAGTCTCCTTCCCATGGAGGCTCAAGACAATGTGATCTTGCACTCCTTCCAAGAGAATTCTCCTAGCTCTAGTCACACACTTTTTCCATTCCACCTGCTCAGTCTTGTCAGTAAGCTTGGGAATTTCTTGATCAATGAAATCCTTATGACCATTATCTTCCAAAACCGTCTCCATGCAATCCTTCTAAGCTATATAGTTTGAGCTACCATCAAGGGCATACTCAAGCCTCAAACCATAAGATGCCATCGATGAAATAGATGTGATAAGAACTTGAGATCTATATAAAAAATAAGAAACTTTGAATTCCTTCTGCTAGTATATTGTTCTTTCTTGATCCCCTGTGCTCTGATACGATGTAGAATTTTGTAGAACTTTTCTACAAATCAGTCAACTTTGATACCATGTAGAAATTTTCTACAAATCAGCTAGCTCTGATACAATGTAGAAATTTCACTTGTGGAACAAACCGATATATGCATTGTCCTAAAGCATAATACTTGTTCTACTTCTACAAAACATTAAGTGGACACATAATCGAATTCATGAACAACATCAAGTAGAAACATGCATAACTGATTAAGAGAAATAATCACACATAACACAAGATATATCGAGGGGAAAGCACCAACATAAAACCCCAACCATGTATTATCAATCAAGTGTAGATCCTCAACAACATACAAAAAGAATCAACTCAATAGCTATCCTGCTCTCTCTGTAATCAGAAGATCCTGATGATCTTCAATTAGAAGATGAAACACATGGACTACCTAGGCCTCAATATATAGGCCACAAGTCCTCCAATCTCCTATAATAGATCCTTCTCCATTCAAAGAATACTTACTACAAATATCCAAGCATCTAATGGTACACTGCCCCACATTTGATTTCAACTGGGTCTCTGACGTAACTGACATGCAACAGTTATCCATGAGTGAATCCTCAGTTATTTAAAATAATAGTTGTCACATGCATGCAAGCATTAACAAACTATATTTAACTAGACTTGACTAGTTAGAACTAAGTCAACTGATTCTCTCATTATAGAACTCATACTTATTTCCTCAATCAATGGAGGAAATTAAGGATAAATTCCTCAATTAGTGCGACAACTCATATGCATGCTCACAAAGACTTCAAATTCGAATTTCCTTAACTAATTAACTCAACTGAATTAATTAATTAATATTTCTAACTGTCGTTAAGACCAGAATTAATTTTACTTCTTGTAGATAGATAAGGAACTGCTATAAATAGGAAGGGACCCAGAAATGCTATTTTTAGAACTTTCTATTTTTAGCAGTTTCACCTCTCACCTAATGTGGTCAATGACCTCACTGGCCAAATTGTTATTTTTAAACATGCTAATTTTAGTACATTCTAAATTTAACATTTCTTGTTGCACATTTTTCAACACTCAGCATAAGGGTGCAAATAATCAGAGACCAACCATTTGAGAATAGAGGGGAATGAATTTGTCGGCAGCGAAAGGGAGTTAGGATCTCACCAAATATAGGGGAAGGTCTTCATCTTAAGGAGGAAGGTCATAGAGATAAGATCAAAGGGTAATATTGGGAGGATTCGACCATATACACAACGAACATCATCTAGCTCGCCGTTCTGGAAGCTTCTAGATCACGAAGCTTCTCCTTCACTTTGGGAAAACTTGCCTTTTAGGGTTTAGTATGAGTATTCAGGCAAAAGCCGCGCTTGCAGCGCAATATATGGTGCAACTTGTCATCAACACGAGAGGGCAGTGTTACAGCCACGCTGACCCATAAATTAAAGTTCTGAGCTCATTTTTCTCAGGAAAGGATCAAGACAACTTTTCATTAGTTTTTCTAGGAGGACTTGAATTGCATATTAGGATGGGTACACTGCATAGTTGTCAAGGTTTTGGCACTCCGGGTTATGATACTGGGAAGTGCAGGAGGTGTGAAAAAATACTATGTAACAAATGGCCCCTAAAGCATGAAAGCAGAACATAGAGTGATGGTTGAGATGTTTTACGAACTAGTGCAACGACTAGAACAAACACCGTCAAAATACCTGTAAATCAAGGACGCATATACATATACATATATGATATCTCTGTCATATATATCAAAACATGAATCCACGGTATGGATGCAACCATCCAAATGTGAAGAACCATGTGAAAATATCCATGGTATGGGTGTAGCTATCCGAATGGAAATGATCATCTGGAAGTCTAAGATCATGGTATGGACGCAACCACTCGATCATCATCATCATAGATATAAGGTCCGATAGTATGGTCACAACCATCTGTATAGAAGAAACATGTATACAATCATGAATAATACATAACTCCACACAACCTGAGTTATATCAAACAAAACTTAGGGTTTTGTGCTCCATCCCAACCCGATCAAAGTACGAATTCTAACATGTGAATGGATGTGTCGAAGTCGAACATGCTAGAAAACTACCTAATTACCTACCAATGGTGTGAACCATTAACAAACATGAGAGAAACCACCAATAATGACAATGGTTCTCAAGGTAGGACAATACAATCCATGAATGTGAAAATGAAGTTGAAGTCAAACATTCGTGGAATCATCCGATCGAAGGCCAATCATGACAACATATTGTTGAATGCGAAGAACTTGCCATTAAGGCATGCAATCTCTAAGGTACTGAAAGGGAGTTTTTAAGTCATCTTCCTGGATAATGAGTTGAAGTCAACAGGGAGTGACCAGTCGAAGGAGGGCCATAATGATTCCCTCATCATCGATATGAAACAAGGAATAAAGCGCAATAAACAAGTATGATCTAAGAATGTGACGAAAGGTTAAACAATGTATAGGTAGTAAACTGCAGATAGGACTTTTCTTGAACATATCGGTGACACAACTTCGGAGTGTGGCAGCATTTGACTCAACATAGGTAGGACCAAGGGTCATGACGACGAAGTGGAATAGTTGGATGAGAGGAAAAATGGATCACCCAAACGCAGAAGGACAAGTGACTGAGTGAGGATATCCAAAACCCGACATGAGAAACAAATTAGTGTCATGTTTAAGAACGACGTGGTGTGTATACAAGATATGTTTCACTTTCACCTTTTCCCCACTATTTCTAGTGAGTACCCCAATTATTTTTAATGACAAGCTTGAAGGGGATAACATATGCTTGTTGTATAAGTTCATTCTTCGAATAAATCCATCCTAGTAAGTTTTACGAGTCGTATGAAGGAGAAATTCGGTCTCGTCATAGTGAAAAATATTTCATCATTTAATTTTTTTGAGCTCGATGAAAGAGTAACTCAATGTATTTTTTATATTTAGAGAGTTTAAAAAAGATACAAAAAAGAAAAATCCATCAAGTCCATTTTCGTAATTTGTCTCTCAAATCCAAAAACGTAAAAAATAATAGTCGAGAGAACCTCTTAACCATGTCGACCAAGTTGTTCATTTTTCATAAATAACCAATCCAAGTCCGAAAAAGTGTAAGTGTATATTGAGAAGACGTCAATTCATTTAATTTAATCAGTTCGAAAAGATAAGTACTCGACAGTTTTTTCATCTTTCGAGAGTAGGAAAAGAGCTTAAAGATGACTCCAGGGGGGTTCCTTTTTTGTTTGTTTTTAACAAGTCTCAAAAAGAGATAAAAGAAAACTCATTGAATTGGTCAAGAATAACCATTGTTATCACCAAAAGATCATGTAAATGCACAAAAACAACCACACATCACCAATATCGAGAAAAATAATAAAATATTGGTAAAAATGTATTTGAAAATTATAAATAGACAAAAAGTAAAAACATTTTACCATTTCACTTTGGGTAATTCAGAGAGTACATTTTACCCTATTTTGTCTGATTCTTCATGCAAGCAGTGTGGCAGATTCGAGACACCATTTTGCAAACCGTCAGTTGCAGGTAAGAGTTCTTCCCTTTCTCTTGTTTTTCATACCATTTTTACATCGTTTCATAGAAATTTTCACTATTTAGGAGGAGGTTTTTCGTTTTTATTATCGGGGATGATCAACGCGAGTCTAATCATGGAATACACCCTGATCACCCCATAGCCCAAAAAACCATCGCATTGCTAGCATGAAAACAATTCGAACAATTGTGTTGGGCGCAAAGCAAAAAATAAAACGAGAAATACTCTATATTAATCGGGGTTTTCAAAATTTTAATCCATTGAAAGACTTCTAAATATTATTTATGGATTATTTGTAGGAGATTTCAACAAATATGGTCGTCAAATGGAAAGAGAGAGGCCACGAGGCAAAATACCACCAAGTTGTTCGAAGCATAACATGTATTAATGCTTTGAGAGATTGTGGATTGCTTAAGTTCTTTCAGACCCCGGGACTCAGAGCTCATAATGAGTTGCTAAATTATCTCATAGGATTATGGGATGTTGGTCATGAGATCTTCATTATTGGAGATCAAGAACTTGAAATAGAGGTATCTGACATCTATTTCATCACTGGATTGTCCTGGAGAGGAGAGAGGATCCAACTCTTCGGAGATTGTGTTGGAGGAGAGAGCACTAGTACACTGATCATAAGGCATTTCCCAGATGCAAAAACAACCATGAGTGGAAAGGTTAAGATAAAAATCATCGACAACCTACCCTTGAGGACTATTCTACATACCATGGCTCATGTAGCTAGGGCTCAAGCGTTCCATGAGGCAATGAAATCTCAGCTCCAATATGCAGTGGACTGTCTCACTCCAACTGTATTTAATTGGTGCGAAGGATTGTTAGTTAACATGAAAAAATAATTGACCAAGTGAAAAACAAGTCGTTTGAAGCAATTTGGTTTTGGATCGATCTTAGACACATTCTTCTTGGAACGTGTGCCTCTGTTTAATTACCAATGGATAGAGGTGGGCGACCCAGCATCGAGAGATCCGAGGTTACTCAGAGGGGGTGAGATTATGCCTCGAGCTAAAGGAGTTCAATGGATGCATTTCCCTCCAGAATTTTTTGGTTGGTTACGCCAACAACTGATCATGGTAGATGATTATGCCTATGTAGGGACATACTTCAGAGGAGACCTAGATCTTCCTCTACCTCCTGGTGCACAATGGACTGATGTAGGTAAAAACTTGTTTTTTTGGAATTTTTCAAGTTTTATGATTTTTTTAAAGTGTATTTGAGAGTTTACTTATGATAATTGTACATATGTGGGACCAGAAAGACCTCCCAAAATGTATCCAATAGCTCATAGATCAGCATGCAAAATAGAGGAAGATGCTCCATACGAGGAAGGAGCAGACCCTGTAGCTGAGATGGAGCGAAACCTGGAAGCCCTTACTCGGGGTATTACAGAGTACGCTACTATAGATGACGTGTCGCTACGGTATTAGAGGCACAAAGTGGGATTATCCACGAGACTTCGTCGGTTGTTAGGCCAAGTGATTGGAATTGTCTCATGTTATCATGCACATCATGTGGGTGGATAACCCATTCCTAATTGTAGTAACTACAATGTTGTAGGATTTTAAAGCCATGTTTCTCAGAACACTATTTTTTGAGATTTTGACATAACAAACTTTGACAGACTCCATATATATATATATATATATATATATATATATGTTTCCATTGTTTACTTACGTGTTCATTTATCATGAGGATGTGTTCGGTCTTTTTACAAGTGACACAAATGACTATCAAAAACATAATTTTCCAATGCATCTGTTAATGTATTTAAATTTTGTTGAATGCATTGATATGTAATGTAATCAAAGTTTCTTTCCAGTAATCAAACATGTAGATACATGTACAAAATTTGTGGATTTCTTACTGAATAATAACCATTTAATTATAGCACAATGAGTTGTGAATCTAACTTAACAACCAAATTTATGATTCCGAGACCAACTTCTTCTGATAACAGTTCGAGAACTGCACTATACTCTGTAATATTATTAGTTGTTCGTCCCAAGAAAATACCTTTTAAATTGTTCAATTTTCCATTAGGGGCGAAGAGTTCCCAAGTTGTGGAAGATAAGTTTAGTGTGCTACAACAAGCACCATAAACAAAACCAACATAATGGTTTGATGATATCTGCGAACCGAGTGGAACACAAGGTAAGCAGAGGAAACATGTCCGTAAAGCGAATGATCACACCAAAAAATAAAAATTCACACTAGTGAATACACACATTAATGTACAAAAGTAATTATACAGAAATCAAACATAATATGTTTTCAGATAAATCCCATTGCAGGTCTGGGCTAACGTATTACCTTCGTAGTCAACCATATCATAGGTGCCTTTTTTCAAAACACATTTAACAATGTATGACCCATACCACATAGGTTTGAACTTCCCAGCTCCCAACTTATCATTGGCTTAGTCATACAACAAGACCAAGTCACCTTTAATGAAAACTTGTGGAGAAACAGTTTGACCATAATGGGCTTTAACTCGTTTTTTCTCTGCTTTGATAACCATTGCAACAATACGACAAGTTTTATCAAGCCTCTCGAGATAAAGTAAACGTTCTTCTTCAGGTGAGGTATCGGGGAGTAATTCAATAGATAGTTTTAATGAAGGAATCTCACACTTGATAGGGAGTGTTGCCTCTAAACCATATACCAACTGAAATGGAGTGAAACCAGTGGTTGTCTTAGCCGAGGTTTGGTAAGCCCAAAGAGAGGAAAATAACATGAGATGTCAGTCTTTTTTATGATTTCCAATGGTACGTTGAAGCATAGTAATTAAGACTTTATTAAGCACTTCAACTTGGCCATTGGCTTGTTTGTAATAAGGAGTTGAGTTGTTGTGACATAGACCCAACTGGGTAGTTATCTCTTCCATCATGTACTAATGAAAATGGAATCTGTGATCAATGACAATGGCTTGAGGGACACCAAAACAAGGTATGACATGATTAAAGAGAAACTGAGCAACAGTTGTACCGTCAACAATATATGTGGGCATCTCCTCAACCCATTTACTAAAATAATCGTCGATGATGATGATATAGCCATGCCCCCAGTCGAGCAAGGGTTATAGGTCATGAAATCAATCCCCCATTTAGAGAATGGATCTACGGTAACAACTAGGTGTAAGGATCCTAGTAGGGTGTGCTATTTACGGTTATATCTGACATTCATGGCACTTTTGAACTGCCAAAATGAAATCTTTGAAGATAGAAGGCCATAAATAACCGACACGAAGGATTTTTTGGGAAGTGGCATAGCTTAACATATGACCACCACATGCCTCAGAGTGGCAGTCATTTAGGACTCGTTCAAGCTTTTCAAATGTTAAACATCTGCGAAGAACATAATCAACACTGACTCGGTACAACGTATCACCAATAATCTGATAAGTTTGAGACTGATGCCAGATGCGACGATTGTCATATCAAGACAACTTAGATCAAAAAGTCTGGGTTTGAAGATAAACAATAATATCTCTATACCATGGGTCAAGAGTACTGATGAGAAACAAGCTTTCATCAGGAATCTGGTTAGTAAAATCAATGGAGGTGTTTGCAGAAGGAAGGGTACAAATCAATTCGACAAAAAACTAGTGATTTATTTGATTTGGTGGCAGTAAACTCCAAATCAAACTCGTGTAGGATAATGATCCATTTAGAGTATTTTCTCCTGATGGGTCAGAATATAATTCATGGGGTTACAGTCAGAAATTAGTGTGGTTTTCCGTAGAAGAATATAATGGTGAAATTGTTAGACAACATTGACCGCTACCAAGGCGAGCTTCCCAACATGAGCATATCGAGCTTCTATGTCAATAATATTTTTACTCAAATAACAAACCACATGTTCATTTCCATCGTCATGGACTAGTACTATGGAAATGGTACTGTCATCTGTGGCCAAGTACAAGAAAGAATCGCGGTAATAATCGGGGGGATGCAATAAGGGAGCACTAATGAGTGTTTGCTTTAGAGCATCAAAATATTGTTGAGCATTTCAATCCCAAATGAGTGGAATCCCCTTCTTAAGTAAGCGAGTAAATCCCTTGGCAAGTTCAACATAATTAGGGACAAAACGACAAAGAAAATTGGCCTTCCCTTGCAACCTCTGTAATTGGTGCAGGGATGGAGGGGTTAGATTTACAATAGCCTCAACTTTCAGAGAATCTATTCAAATGCCTTCTTTAGACATAACAAAACCCAATAAATGACCAGATTCAATGCAGAAGACACATTTATGTGGATTGAGATGAATATTATAGTGTCAAAAACATAGAAATATTGCTTGAAGGTGGTTCGAATGGCCACGACGTTTAGCAGAATGAGCTGGTAAGTAATCCAAATAAGGTTGAACGATGTGTTTAATATCATGAAAAACATATGACATCGCTCTCTGGAAGATAGCACCAGCATTTTTGAGACCAAAAGGGAGCTTTTTATAAGCAAAAGTCCCCCATGGACAAATGAAAGCAGTGTTGTGTTGATTAGCAGGTAATATGCTAATTTAGTTATAACCAGAAAAACCATCCATAAAAGAAAATATCTCACTCCCAGTGCACTTATCAATGATCTGATCAATAAAGGGAGTGGGATAATTGTCTTTAGGGCATGGATAATTGATATCGCGGTAATCAACACAAACTCGAATTTTTCCTGCTTTTTAGTGATGGGTACGATATTGGAAATCCAGTCTATCAATGGGATGGGGTAAATAAAACCAGCTTTTAGAAGTTTTTCAACCTCTCCCTTAATAGCAGTGACCTTTCTAGGATGTACCAGATGGATCTGTTTACGAACAAGATTCACATTAGGATAAGTGGGTATTTCGTGCACCACTATAGCTGGATTGATACTAGGAATTTCCTCATATGACCAAGCGAAGACATTGCGAAACTCTTTAAAAAGGTTAGTGTAAATACTGATCTCTTCCAGAGAACAGGAAACCCCGATGTGGATGTTCTTGAAAATCATAGTATAATGGAAATGTCGATTGGCATCGTAGTAATAATATTCCCATATTACCTTCAGATAGAACTTCATGCACCAAAGCAATTGTATGAAGTGGATGCGTCAGGTTATGAAAAACAAAAGTCTCAAGACACAAAGAAATCTCACTAAGACTTGGAAGAAACGAGGAATGATGATGAACATCATTCCAGGTAGTTTCGTCAAGAGACAAAACCTCAACAATACTCTTGTCGGTGGGAAATATCTTGTTCAAGGGATTCAGAGAATCCCAAGAACCTAGCCAAGGGGATTGCGAATACGCATATAGGTGCATACTAAGAGTAGTATGACTTTCAGAAGTAGCTGCTAAAGCCAAAATAACTTCTTGATAAGCTTGTTCTAAAGGACTTAGTGGCATAGGATCACAGGAAGAATCAACCTGATTCAGACTAGGGATGATCCATGGATCATGTGAGGTTGAGATCATGTTGACCGAAGGCAATGTGCAGAGGTGGAAGAGAAAAAGTTCCCATTAAAGAAGAATCTTTGAAAAGACCTGCCCCCACACTCTCATAGGGAATATCGGTATTTCCCACATATGGGATATTTCCATTTGAAGAATTGGAAGAGAAAAAGGCCAATTGATCGACGGTGATGATTTTCCCTTCATGAGGAAAGAGGATCACATGAAACAAAGAGGAAACCACACAAAACAGGGCATGAGTCCAACTTCGTCCAAGTAGAAGGTTGTAATTCAAATTTTCATCTACGACTTCTACTTCTAATTCGACAGTTTTCCCTTCCAAGATGATGGCCAACCTTATGAGAATACCATAAGGACGAGATCCTCTGCCATCAAAGGCTTCTAAGGTGTTTGAAGACTGATGAGAGGTGGGGAGTTGATGGATTTCCAGCATGAAACAAACATGATGCAAGTGGAAGCAACCTCATCAATGACAGTCTGATGAATCATCTTCCCTTTTATATGACTTGGATTAAAAACGCAATTTGATGGGGAAGACGAGGAACATGGTTTTTCAGATCAAAAGTGATCAAATTCAAATCTGCAAGATCAATTCCTCCTATAGCAGATAATAATGATTTCCGCTACATTGGACAAGTTTGGAGAACTTCTAAGGCATACATCACCGAAGGTGCTTGAGTCAAATCTTTGACAATATTGTAATGTTGAGTAGCTCTAGCGTTCAAATTATAAGATGATTTCTGAAGCACACCTTTAGGAGGCAGTCGGATGGGAGATTCATTATTAGGTCTCTCGATATGAAGAGGATCGGAATTGGGTGGAGCAAAAGTAGAAGGTATATCAGTGACTTCTTTTTCCATCGTCTTCTTTTGAGAAGTTTGATAATCTTTTGATCAGCTGGCAACATAAATATGCACTGTACCACTCATGTGAACCTAAGAACCTGAAGAGGTAGAGGATTGTGGTTGTTCTACCAATTGGATATGTTGTGATGGAAATGGATCTTTTAGTACAACCATGGTCCTTTGAGTGCCTTTCAATAAGTGACTAACTTCCGCATGGCGGAGACAACCCTTGGTATAATGATCTTCCTCAGAAATGAGGCAAGGATACTTAGGCTTACATTTGGAGACATCATCAATAGATGACTTAGGAGGATCTTGTTTTGGGGTATCAAATTTTGATTTTCCTTTACCCTTATTTTTACCTTTTGAAGCTTTGTCTGTCATGGTAGACTAAACAACATTAACCTTAGAGGTTTTACAAGGATTCGAAGAGGTTTTCGAAGGAGGATTGGATGTAGTATTTGAAATGAATTTATGCTTTGAAGAATATTTATTGGAAGTTTGAGACACTAATCCAATAATACCATCGACAGGTGGTACGTTCATAGATTTAGAAGATGTTAGATCCATATATGACCTCAAAGCATCAAGAAAGAGATCATATAATGTTCCAGATTGGAAATATACCAAATCTAAATATTGGGCATGGGAAATGGCTTGATCTTCAATAACACGACCTCCAATTTCTATGTTTGCAACAATTTTGTTAACAAATGATTTGGTAAACCATTCAGTTAACAACTCATCGGGTATTTCAAACTTGATGAGGCGAAACCAATATCTCCATTCATGGATGTGATTGGAGATGTGGGTAGCGGTATCATGTTTAAGAGATGTAAGCAAATGGGTACCAGTTTCATAACAAAACGATAATTGAGAGTGAATGAGGAAGGCCATGGCCAAAGAATTGAAGTCTAAATAGGCACCTCAAGGTAACTCGATGTACCATTTTGCGGTGGCACCTGTCAAGGTTCGTTGAAAGAGACGTAGATGAATAGAGTCATCAACCTAGGAATTGGATGAACACCATAAGTGGTAAGTCATAACATGAGCCTAGGGATCTTCTTTAGCTTTTCCTTTGAATTTTGGGCAATCTCTAGGAATCTTAGTGGGAACCAGAGGGTAATAAGGCGAATGAAGTATTGGATCATTAGTGAGCCTTGACACGTCCGATAGTTCCAACATGGCTAGAAATGGAAATTACAGTTTAAAAGGCATGTGAGGCCTTTGATAAGGCCCAACTTGCAGATTCCATCCTTGTTGGTATGGGTTTTGCCCCTAAAGTGGTGGATTTTGACCATAAGGAGCTTGATATTTCCACCATTGAGGGGTACCCTGACCATAAGGTGGATTCTGCCCCCACAAGGTGGGTTTTGACCAGGGTAAGGTTGATGCTAACTTGCCATAGGCTATTGAGAACCATAAGGTGGATAAACATTTTGCGCAGAATATGGATTATAAGGTTGCTATTGCTACTGTTGGCCCTAGTGATAAAAATGCTAGCCCTGCTATTGTAGAGGACCTTGTGGCTGCAAGGGTTGACCTTGTTGATATAAAGGTTGGTTTTGTTGCTGCAAGGGATGACCTTGCTATTGCAATGGTTGTTGGTAAGGCCTTTGCTGGTGCAAAGGTTGTTGATTCTTCTACAAAGGTTGCCCCTATTGTTGCAAAGGTTGCTCCTGTTGCTGTAAAGGTTGTTATTGAACAGTTCCTTGAAGAATTCCTTGTTGGTACTGATAAGTTCCAGTTGGGAAATAACCATATGCATCGAAAACAAGATTTTGACTAGGTTGCATATGAGGACCTACTTGTGGAATATAAGGTGGATTTTGAATTTCTTGTGAACCATATGGATCATAAGACTGTTGGTGGGGTATCTATGCTGAATAAAGATGTTGATATTGGACATTACTTGCTCCAGCTGGAATAGATGATCCAACAGGATTAGGAATACCACTAACAGGTTGACTCACTCCATCCATGTGAGGTTGTGATCCACTTACACAAGCTCCACTTGAGACAAGAGGGATATTTGGAAATTTCCCCCGATGTTCTGAATGAGGTGGTGGCACATTTTGTCCACTTAATGGGGGAATTGAGGAACTTATAGATGTATTAACCGAAACTGTCGGTTACACCAGGATTGTAGGTTGGAATGAAAGTAACGATTATGTTGGAATAGCCGGGTGAATCATAATTGAAGTAATGACAGTTTGAGAGGTCACGTTAGGAATAAACATACCAAAAGTAGGCATAACATTCGATGACCAAATTGGATTTTGGTATAACGAAGAAGCACGGGGAGTTCTTGAAACTAGTTGAGCCAAGGTCATATAACCAGGTGGAAGGATAGGCCCACTGTTTGAGGAGGTGGTGGAGGTGCAACACTTCCCAAAAATGGATAACCTTCGGGTGGAAAGTCATATTCAAAATCATTATCAACACTAGGAGTGTAAGTAGTTGAGACTTTCGGAGGACCTTAAGAAGAGATTGGAAACTCACTTTCTAAAGTCGTGGGTGGAAACAATTGGTGAGGAGGAATCCGAGATGGTTGTGGAGATAACTCCAAAGGAACAGCAGGTCGTTCGTATGGACTATAAGGTTGTTGAGGAGATATCACCGACGGATCAAAAAGCTGATTCAAAGGGAATAAAAAAAACCTTTGTGGACTCTCAGGGGTTTCTAGATCATACCCCTAGGATGATGATGAGTCTTGAGGTGGGGGACAGGAAGCAAGGGGTTGGATACTTGGGACAATTCCAAGTTCAAGACCTTGAGCTTCAAGTGACTATGAAAGTTCAGGATGAACTCCTTGTGATGAATCTTCAATATCAGATGATGACGAGGAATGGTGAGGTGAACACAATGGTTTAGCTATGATGAATTTATCTCAAAAGAAAAAGGAGAAGAGATGATTTAATTGAGGGCTTTAACATTAAAATTTACAAGGAATTACTCAATATGAGGTCAAGAAGAAACTGCATGGGTTCGACATATTATCGTTGACAGTTAATTTTATAACAAATAAATCAAAAAGGGTTATACTAGGTAAGAGGGTTTACCAATTATCTGTGAACCACTATATAGACCTTAGCCGAAACCAAGGACTTGACATACGGTGACCAATCTCCCTGAATTTCGTGTTCGATATATCATGTTTACAAGGCAATAGACTTGGTTACCTGTGGCTAAAAGATAGCAACTTAGTGGGGTCTCCCAATATATACTTGATAGTACGGGGAACACAAGTCTGTGTTAGCGTTGTCTAATGCATAACCATCCAGTGAGGGCATTCTGATATACTTTCTGTACTAAAGTGCCTCATTTATACCCGAAAATACCGGAGAACCTTTGATATACTTCCGTACTAGAACGCGATTTCACCCCTGGGATACAATGTAGGAAGTTAACGACAACTACTATGTTTAAAGACGTTGGAACACGTCTCTAGGCTAGATCTATAGATATTTTTGTTAGCTTACGAATGTTCCTTAGGTTAATTAAGGTAAGTTTTAAGTTTATCTTGGATTAGGTTTCAATTTTATGGCTCAACGATGTCACTTGAATTCCTATGATGCAACTAAGCGAGAAAAATGAAAGCTTTTCATTCGATGAAAGATAAACTAATGAGGGAAGAGATACAACCAAACAATTCACCAATCAAGAAAAATGCATCAAAACATATTTCCCTAACTCTTCGAATGCAAGATATAAAAAATGAAAACTACTCTTTCACTTTCACTAATGAATGCGATGCCAAAATTTGAATCTTATGAGAAACAAAATCACTTTCTTTCACTAAGATGCACAAATATTTTTGTTATTTTTCTTTCACTAATGAATGCAAACTAATGCATAAGCAAAGGAAAAATGGATTTAAAAACAAATAAAGTGAAGATTTCATTCACTTTGGTTTTGAATAAAACAAAAATCATTTCAAAAATACTTTGATGCAGAGATTCTTTCACTTTTCTTTTCGAAACAAAGAAATCAAAACAAGCATATACTTTCAGTTTCACCAAAGCAAACAATTGTAATCTACATTTGACTATGGAGCAAAAGTATTTTTCAGAGTACAAATATGATTCAATACTAATGAAAACAATTTCGCAAATATGAACCAAAAGCAACTTGAAAATGGTGTCCTGATTGCAGTAAAACTCATAAACATAGACAATCGATCTCACAAAAGCAAGCCAAGTGACGAGTGAAGAGTAACCTAAACCTAGAAACCCTAGAAGACAATCTAATTTCAATCACACACCAACAAAAGTAAAGAGACAACTGCAACCATTAAAGGACAACAATCAAGGAAAACACAATGAGATCACACTAGAAAAACACTCACAGAGGTTGAGAGACACTGAAAATGAGAAGAAACCCTATTTTTTTCTAGCCTCTAGGATCAACGCGCCCGTGAAAGACAAAGTAGCACTGAAAGGAAAAGCAGCACAACTATTAACCAAAATCAATGTTGGCAGCGCTTTTGTAAAACCAAAAAATGTGTTGGGAGAGGAAAAGAAGGAAAAACAAAACGTTTCAAAAATAAGACCAGACTCAACACTCTCAAGCAAAAACAATGACTGTATAAACCTACAATGATGCAAATAAGCCGAGAAATCGACAGTTGGTTAAACTAATCAGAGGATCAGATTGAATAAATGGATGGAAAAGTTATAGCTTCCCAAGTGGAGTCTCCAGTTTTTTTGTATAGGTAAATCCTCTCAGTAGACAAATATGATCGCTCTAGCCCAATGTGCGGGTCTAGCAACAAACGAGACAATCTACAAGACACTTTCTTAAATTACAATCAAAATAAGAGAAGATGAATGAAACCTACCTCACTCTGATGTTATAATGCACGCCTTTGATAAAGCCCTTGATCACTTGTTCCACAGGCTCAGTCTTTTCCACTCATAACATTTGAATACCTACACAAGAGGCCAAAGATACGACAAAGCATAAAAGTGCAACAAACATAATCAAATGTAATCCACTTAATAGATCAAGGAGCATTAAGATAAATGAATCATTGACACAAGCATTTATGGAAAGTGAACCAACAGTTGTATATATTAATGAACAAAAGAGTAAGCATACAACCCATGTCTTTATGTTAATAGCCCTTCTTGAGTGAATGTCCAATTCCAAGCACAAGCTCTCCAAGCTCTCCTTCTCCAAGCCAAAGTGAATAGCATGTAGGCACTATTTTAGCATAAGGGTGCAAATAATTAGAGACCAACGATTTGGGAATGGAGGGTAATGAATTTATAGGCAGGGATAGGGAGTTAGGATCTAAACAAAAATAGGAGAAGAGACTCATCTCAAGAAGGATGCTCATAGAGATAAGATCAAAAGGTAATATTGGGAGAATTCAACCACATCCAAAACGAACATCATCCAGCTCGTCGTTCTAGAAGCCTCTAGATCATGAAGCTTCTCCTCCACTTTGGCATAACTTGCCTTTTATGGTTCAGCATGAGTATCCAAGAAAAAGCCACACTGGCAGCGCGAGGCTCATATGGTGCAACCTACCATCAACACAAGAAGGTAGTGTCACAATTGCGTTGACCCATAAATTAGGGCTTTGAGCTCATTTTTCTCAGGAAACGTTCAAGGAAACTTTTCATTAGTTCTTCAGGGAGGATCTAGACTAGATATTAGGATGGGTACACTACATAGTTGTCAAGGTTTTGGCACTCCGAGATATGACACAGGGAAGTGAATGAGGTGTGACAAAATACTATGTAACACCCCTTCTAGCATGGAAAAAATAGGAAGTATATCCTTTTATTAACACTGTAAACTGTAATGAAGTAATACATGCCATAATCCAATCAACATTGTTCATCACCAATCCAATCTTTGTCAATATGAGATGCATAAATGTCCAATCCATACAATCATATGCTTTTTTCAAATCAACCTTTTCTTTGTGTGGATTGGATGCATACATTCTTGGGTCGTTGCCACAACATCATGTATCATAAATTTTTGGAGAAAATTGTATTGTTCTCAGGTGATATAGGTTAAGATATTTGACTTAAGGTGCTCCGCTATGATTTTAGAAACGAGTTTGTATGTTATTTTTATTTTGGTCCTGTTGTGCACCAAACAAAACTTATTATGGTTTTAAATCTATATATAAATATAGAATTATTCAAAATAAATATCAAAGAAAACAAAATGGTAAATAATTGTTTTTATGTTGAAGAACTTGTTTATTAAAAATAATTTTACATTGAAAATCACAAAATAGTTTTACATTAAAATTGTTGCAAAAGAAAAATTTGAAAAAATTGTGGAAGACCTAGATAGTGGAAAGTCTTTGGAATCAGATGAATTCAAACTAATCCAATGAAATTTGATTAAGTTTTAAAATCTTACTGGTAACGAGCTCTGGGAAGTAGAAAATTCCAAAAATCCAAGAGAATTTTAGAAGACCCGATTACAAATTTTCATATCCCAAAACGAGTGTTTAAGATGACTTTTCCCATCTCATCTAGTTTCTACAACCATTTTTCCCAGGAACGCTGCCCTTCATCTCGTTTTTGGTAACATTGATGTAGAACTGTAACATCTAAATTTTTTAAAGTCGTAGTCTAACTTGGAATAATGCTTACAATAGAATGTAGGTAGATTTTGTTTGTTAGTGGTCTAAGTCTGTTGAGAGATTTTCTCAACAATATCCTCCTGTTTTAGAGACTGTTGGATCTTATAAGCACTATTTATAGCACTTGTAATTTGGTTTTGGTGTGAAGAATATGAATTGATTTTTGAGTGAATTTGTCCACAATGTCTACTCCATTTTTCTTGTTGGTATTAGAGCCTCTATGGGCTTGGTTCCCTCAAAGGAGGGCTCAAAAAGATGAAACAGATCCGATGTTTTTTTTTTCTAAGCTAGCTCAGTGTAGGTGTGTTGTTGTGTGAGTAAGAGAATTATTAGTTTGTGGTTGTGTTTTGTGTGATTGTTGTCAACTACGACTAAGTGCTATACAGTAAAAAGAGCCACCAATAGAGAGATTTTCTGTCACAGAGGGCACATTGATAAAGATTTAGGAGTCAAGGGATCCTCGTAACCATGTTCTGGAGCATCGGTATTGAACTAGGATCATCTTGCACAACTAGTGCGGCTAGGCAGCTCGTGCATTAGAGCCAATCATCATTTGAAGAGAAAAAAGAAAAATGGTTGAGATATCTAGATATCCTCACTGCCCTTGCTGTTGTCCTCTGTGCTGTATGCTGCTTTAATTGCATCTAATATTTGAAGCTGTTGTTGGAGGAGCCACCTTTCATTTTTCAAAGCCCTTTGCCGAGAGCACTATCGAGCACTGTTATGGTTGGAACGTGGCATGGCGATCACAATCGTTGTGGTGTAAACCTATGTAGATCTGCATAAAGAAACCCACGTGGTTGTGCGTGGAGCAATGAGAATTGGTTTGTGCATGGGGCCCTGTCAAAGGAACTAGGAAGGCTCTCCTCTTTGATGGTTTTGAACATCATCCATAATCAACTGACTTGTCTTCCAGCTGCAGTTGGCCAACTTACCATGCTCAAACTATTAGATGTCTCTCTCAATCCATCAAGCGAAATCCCTAAAGAGATTGGTTCAAAGATTGCACTGGTCAAATTGCACTGTGCAACCAATAAACTAACAACCCCACCTAACAATCTTGGAAAATGTTCAGAGCTAATAGAACTGAAGGAATGAAGGAATCAAGCAAAAAGGCCCATACAAAACAATATCTCCATGCCATATCCCACCATCATCCTACTCATAAACTCAGAGTTCTTAACACCTTAGAAACGAAAATTGTAAGAATAATTCGACGAAGAGCACTTAGAAATGGAAAAGGAACATCTAATAAATGTTTTCCTAAAGAATGGATACAAAATAAATCAGATCATTAAGGCTTTTTATAATGCCAACAAAGAACCTAAAAATAAAAATAACAAAAACATGGATAATATTGTTCGTAAAGTTAACTTACCATATATTTCAGGCACTACAGATGAAATCACCTATATCCTTAGAAATAATAACATTAGAGCCACCTTCAAACCCATCCCATGAACACTTTCCATAATTACCTAAAATCTGTAAAAGATCCTCTCGACCCTAAGTGCCAAAAAGGGGTCTATCTAATACCTTGCTCTTGTGATAAAACATATGTGGGGGAAACAGGTTGATCAATCAAAACTAGAATCTAAAGACACTCGGCTGATATAAAACATAATCACTCAAAATCTTCTGCTTTAACTGAACATTCTAACAACACCAAACACCAAATATGTATTGAAGATACCTACATCATTGCTAAAATGGACCATTATTTTCATAGAAAATTCAGAGAATCTATAAAAATTAATAAACATTCTAATAACCTCAACAAAAACAAAGAATAAACCATTAGTAAAAATTAAATCCCCATATTAAATTTCAAATCAATCTTTTCCTATCCCTTTCAATCCTCCGCTTAAACACTTCTAAATTAAATTTTTTATCTATTTAATAATCATACATCACTTTAATAATCTAATTCTATTATATCTTACCCTCACCGTAATAATACCTTACAATTAATCTCATTAATAAAAACAATTGTTCATATAAATATCTTACATTTATCATTTCTAATATTACACGTCATTATTTCATCCTTATTAATATTATAATAACACATACATCAAAAATTTACAATTTCAATTTGAAACATCATAAACATAAAATTTAACAAAACCATTAATCAAATTCAATTAAGCCCATTATTAAATCAATTATTCACATAAATACCATACATTTATTATATATCATATTATATTAATTTTATTTTATTTTAATCTTCCTTTTTATCATTTTAGGTTTATTAGTTGATTTTTACTTTTTCCAAACATTCATTTACCTATTTATCTTAACTTCCTGTGATATTAGTATTTCACATTTTTTTTTACCCTGATGATAAACCATGATAGTTGGTTCTAAACGACAATCAAACATTTGTGAATGCTATGAATTCGGAAATAAATCTACAAAAAGTTGATGAATTTGAATCCAAAAAATAATAATATCACAGTATTACTTAACCATTCATTGAGCTCTTGCACCATATGGTAGCGAGAGACCATTTGAAAAAAGTTATCCAAAAAATAATAATATCACAGTATTACTTAACCATTCATTGAGCTCTTGCACCATATGGTAGCGAGAGACCATTTGAAATCACTGTTTATTTTTTTAGAGTTTTGTTTTGTTTTACTATGTAGAATATTGTTGTTATGGCCATGAGATTGGTTTTATTTCTTTTGGTGTGTAAACTTTGTGTGCCTATACATGAGTTTGTAGAAATGTAGAACCAATTAATGAATGAAGGAACATAATTAAAGTAGTGGTTCTCAACATTTTTGGGTGCCGAGAGAATGCATTGCTAAGTTAATTGTGCAAATCTGTTATATATTGATGGATTTTGTTGTGCTTTAGGCTTCAAGGGTATCAACTACATGTTTTGTTATGAGATCCATGTATGTTGAAAGGTATGTTACATAATTTACTATTGAATATGCCCAGTAATCAGACAACTCACCTATATAACTATAAAAAATTGTAGTTCATTGCACTTTGATAAGATGGGAGTTTGTCCATAAGGTGGTCCAATATCGATATTTTCCTTCGAAAGATCGATAAATGTCAATTATAGGAAGTTCATCAAAGATGGTCAGAGGTGGTTATGTCTTAAATGAGTTGAATCAGAGCTCGAATATTGTGGTGGTGAAAAGAGTGTTGTCTAGGAGACTTTAGAGTGGGGATAAGTGCCAAAGAAGACCAACAAGACAAATGCAACTATATGTAATTTATGTTTTTTGTATTAATCTTTGTAATGATGTAAATGTAAGCATTAAAGGGGGCACTTGGAATAATGCTTACATTGGAATGTGGGTAGATTTTGTTTGTCAGTGGTTAGAGTTTGTTGAGAGATTTTCTCAATAATGTTATCTTGTTTTGGAGACTGTTGGATCTCATGAGCACTATTTATATGGCTTTTAATTTGGTTTTGGTGTGAAGAATAGGAATTCACTTTTGAATGAATTTGTCCATGATTCCTGCTCCTTCATTTGTTCTGTGACACATTTTTAAGCTTTTCCATTCATATTTTTGGGTTGAATCTAATTAGAATTTGGTAGATATTTTTTTTAGAAGTCGCGAACTCTATGCAATATGAGTATTCCAAAGGTTTTTTAGGGTATTAACTCTATATACAATTAAAAACACATTTTAAATAACAAAAGTTACAATTTGACCAAAAAATATTTATCTAGATTCTTGTTAAAAACTCCAAAACTTAGTTAAAGATTGTAACATCTTTTTTTAAATGCTCTATCAAAATTTGACTTCTTTTAACTTAGTGTTTTTTAACTTCTTTTAACTTAGTCTTTTAGGAGTGACTAAGATTTTTTTGGGATTTGCATTTTCCGAAACTTTTGCACACTTGAATTTTGTTTGCACAACGATAATGCTTCAATGACTTTCAAGTTATTGTAAGTTGTAACTGTGTGAGTTCTTAGGTTATTTTTAGTAACCTAAATCCACCATTCTAGGATCTAGAAGTATCATGTATTCTTATATATGTAATGTTTGTGAGATCAATAAAATAATAGTGTGATTTGTGTCATGTGTGCAATATCTCTCGCTCTCTTCAAATTTCTAACATGGTATCAAAGCAAGCGTTGACCTAACTCCCTCACGGGAAAGCCATGAAAATGTGAGAGAATATTAAGTGTTATTGTTTATATGTATATATTAATATAGATTTGTTTGAGTATATTTTTTTAGTGTGGTGCATAAGTAAGATGTTGTGCATTTTGATTCGAAAGGAGGGCCACCACATTTTTGTTATTGGCAAGGGAAATAGATCTGCACAGAAACGATGTGTTTGGGGTGGATTGTGGATTGTCACAAGTAGTTTTTAATAAGGTCAAGCTAATGTGACCCATTGTGCTCCAGGAGCATCAATACAGATTATTTTATACAAGGTCAAGTTGTAGAATTGTGAGTTGAAGACATTTTCTATCCAAAATGCTATCCTACATAACTGATGAAGACTATGGAGGACGGTGGATTCATAGATGGTGGCAGTTCCATAGGATGGTTCAGTATCGAGACTGACCCGTGCACTCTAGGAGGTTGAGAAGAGTCAATTCGGGAAAGTAGGTCAATGATGGTCTAAAGAGGTTATGTCTTAAATGGATAAGTGAGAAGCTCGAAAGTGTGGTGAAAAAAATAAAGGAAACCCTGAGGTTTCAGAGTGGATATGAGTGCTAGCGATGACCATATCAGACAAGTTTGACAAAGTTTCATTCATTGTTGTAATGTTTGCTTTCTAGGTTTGTTATGTAAGCATTAGGACAGGGTATTGGAAGTAATGCTTCCATGACTTCCAAATTGTTGTAAGTTGTAATTGTGTGAGTTCCTATGTTAATAATTGTATTAGCTATTTTTAGTAATCTAAATCCACCATTCTTAGATTTAGAAATATCATATATTCCTATATATAAATTTATAAAATCATTAAATAATAGTGTGATTTTTGTTATTTGTAGCCATCTCTCTCGCTCTCTTCAGATTTCTTATGAACCTGAATTTTTTTGTAAATTAAACGAATATATATATATATATATATAAAATTCCAGGACATTCTTATCTCATACAAAATTGTATTATGCAATTTTGACGGAAAAACAATTGAAGAAAACACCCGTTACATTCCCTTCAAAGTTCAGGGACGTTAATTAAGAAATGATCTACTCTCTGATAAAAAAAATTAATAATCCGTTGAAAGAATGGCATTGATCTACTCTTTCTGGGAGAGAATCGATTAATTTCCCACCCATTTATTTACCCATGTCATCGAAATTAATTGAAGTCTCCTTCATCAGATACTGCCCATGGAAAAATTTTAACAGTCCGTTGAAAGAATGTCGTCGATCTACTTTCAGAGAGAATTGATTAGCTTCCGACCAATTTATATATCCATGTCATTGAAATTAATTGAAGGCTTTGGGTTCATCCGATACGGTCCTATGGTCATATTCTCAGACGAATTAACTGACGTCTCACCGACTTGATCAGAAACGTTGAGGATATGTGACAGATTGAGTAATTGAAGTCTCATCCACTTCAATACAGGCTTTTATGAAGTTGTTTAATTTTGTTTATTTCGCGAAAATTTTCATGAAAGAAGATCAATTCGTTCATGCATGTCATTGAAATTCACCGAAGCCTTCTGCTACATCAGATACGGTCGTATGGTCAGTAATCAAGTGAAGTATCAAAGTCTCACCGACCTTCCAGACTAGTCAATTGAAGTCTAAAATATCCAGAGTATGGTGACAAGAATGTAGTACTTTTGTTTATATTTTTGGTAATGTTTCAGGCAAACAAAAAGCTCACCAGAAACAGAAATTTAAGTGTAGTTTGTAGCTGAGATATTTGGTTTTGTTTTTAGATTTTTTGGTCTGAAATCTAGTTATTATTAATAATAATAATAATAATAATAATAATAATAATGGAAAATAATTTTAGGTTGTTATTAAGTATATAATTTTATCTTGTGATTTATGCTCAAAAAATTTCTCTTAAATTGAATATGGATCACACAAGCCTCAATTCAACTATATAATTTTAGTGTGTAATTTTTTTTTTCTAAATGTAAATATAATGAAATTATTTATTTGAAAAAAAGGTAATTATAGTAAAGTAATATATTATGATTAATTTTTTATACACAATAACACATAAAATACTTAAAATAATATTTTATAAGGATAAAATTTCAAAATATATATCAGTGTAGCTTTCATGATTTTATTAATTTCTAAATTAATTGAAAATTTAAAAATAATCAAAACATTTTTTGTAAAATTATATCACATAATAAAAAAATCTAATGCAAATGAAAAACACTTAATCAGAAATCTAAATTTAAGATCCACCTAATTATAAGTTAATTCAAAAATATAATTCCTCAAGTATTTAAGATTTGTGATTTCCAAAATTATGGAACTTTTAAAAATATAAAACATCTTATAGTTATTTTATTTCTAGTTTATTTATTTTAAATTTTTGAGGTATTTCAACATATTTTCTGGTTTAGTTTATTTTAAAATTATAAATTTGGATTGTAAACATTTCACAATTTGAGTGCTTTAAGGGTTTTTTAGGGTGTTGAATCCATTTATACATTCAAACCCTCATTTAAAACAACAAAAAATAAGATTTGGCCAAATTGTTTTTGGCCTAATTATAACAAAAACTCCAAAACTTGGCATGTTTAGACAAAACTTTTATATCATTTGCAAATGTTTTACTTAGTCTAAGATTAGCAATTTTTTTTAATTCATAAATTATGATTGTTTTTCTTATATTTTGATGAGTCATTTGTTTCACTGAAAGTAATGAAGTCTCATACAA
>APFE030619554.1:581978-627204 GCA_000404065.3 Pinus taeda
TTGGAATGGAAAGCATTGGGCTATTAAATACATATTCTCCCATGGATAGCTTGATATTATGGCACTTTCCTGAGCAATTTATGGTTCCTCCACTTGCAACCATCACTTGACACTCTAGTGTTGGATATAGGAAGCAATTTTATTCGTTGGCTATCTTACAATGAATAAAATTATGAATACTTCTCGAATCAATCAACACTATTACCTTTGTCTTCTTGATATGCCCTTCTATCTTGATAGTTTGAGGAGTGGTAATTCTAGCCAATGCATTACAAGATATGGTCAGATTCATTTCTTCTTTTTATAGGGTTTGTTCCTGGTGTATATCCTATTCGTTTGACGTTTCTTGTTCTTTTTCTTCCTCCTCTTCACAATCTATGTAAAATAATTTCTTCTCAGCACACTTATGACCTTTAGTGTATTTTCTATCACAATTGTAACAAATCCCTTTTGCTCTTTTTTCTTCAAATTTTCGTGGTGTCAACCTTGTAGGTTGTGGATGGCTAGGGGCAACAACACTTCCATCTTTATGATTGTGAGTGGTAGGCGTCCTTGTTGCCATAATTTTGCTTTCCATTTTTCTTGCCAACCTAAATGCCTTCTCCAATGAATCTAGTTCCCAAAGGCGAACCTCATGTTGGATGTTTTCTTTTAAAGTCCCTATGAACACATCAACCATATGCTCCTCTAGAATATCTTTTACCCTTATATTCAATTTTTGGAAGTCCTCAATGTGCTCCATCATTAAACCCTTTTGTTTGAGATTTATCAATTGGCTAAGAAAAGTGTTGCTTTTTGTATCCTCACAATGTGCTATTATTTCATCCATAAAAATAGCCCAAGTGACAATTTTTTTTATGAGAGCAAAGACATCGATACCATACAAACTGATTTGGTTCCAAATATAAAGTTGCAATTCATACCTTTTGTGTGTTTTGCACATTATGGAGATTGAAAAATTGCTCCATCTGTAGTATCCATGTTTCAGGATCCTTTCCATCAAACTTCCTCATATCAATCTTTGGAACATGGTGGTTCTTTGATCCAATGTTAGAGTCTATGAAATCATGATTAACATTTATTTTGTTCTCATCATGAGTTTCCTTTACTACCCTTTCGTCATTAGTAAGCATTTCTTGTAGAAACCTTGTTAAATCTATCTTCAAACCTTCCATGCTTGTCTTCAAATCTGTCTTCAAATAGTCCATCTTAGCTTCCATGCCATCCATCTTAGCTTCCACGCCATCCATCTTAGCTTCTATGCCTTTATTTAAACCATCCATGTTATTTTCTGTTACTTTTTGTGCGAGTGAAATTTGTTGCACTTGGTCTTGTAATTTTAATATATCATGTTGCATTTCTTCCTCTTATTCATGAGTCATGCTAGAGCTTTAAGGTTGCTTACTAGGTGTTTCCATTTTCTTTCTTCAGGGCGTCAATTACCGATAATAATGCTTTACTATGCCCTTTGAATTCCTTCAAACTAATTTTTCAAACCAAGCTCATGCAAAAATTAAAAAAAAAAACTATACAGATTTTTTCACGTTGTAGGATCTTGATATTGAATCTGATGTATCTCCGTAATTTTGGATCTCCCAAGTCTAAAATTGCTTCCTGCGGTAACCCTCTTAGTAATCTTTCTAACTCCGCAAGTCTGATCAAGATTGGATTCTCCAATGAAGAGTTATGCCAAATCTCCCACAATGACCTGAGTATAGACTTGTTCAGTAGAGAGAACTTGTACGACATGTCGCAAATCATTGTTTCAACCTTAGGTTTTGAAAATGGTACCCAAAAAACTATAGCCCGTCCTATTTTTGTAACTTCTTACGAAAATTCAATTTGATGCTTAGAGATAAAGTTATAACGATTTTCCCAAGGTGACCTATTTGGAATGTAATTCGGGGGTCTGCAAAAACCCTAACTTCCTCTGATTATATTTCCGAAAATATAGCGAGACAAGATTTGAAATTTAGAGCCAAGGTTTAGACTGATTTTTCTCAAATGGGTTTTTTTTGATAGCTTCTGAAACTTCGTAGAGAAAGTGTTATAGCGAGCATTCCGCGATGAAATGTTTTAGATGAAATTCTGGAGCTTGCAAAAAACCTAACTTCCTCAAATCATATCTCCGAAAATATAGCGAGACAAGATATGAAATTTAGACCCAAGGTTTAGAAAGATTTTGTCTCAAATGGGTTTTTTGTTTTCGCTTCTGAAACATTGAAATAAAAAGTTATAGCGAAAATTCCACGATGACTTGTTTGGAGCAGCGAAACCCTAGAATCCAAAGCTCTGATACCAAATGTTATGAAACTAGCTCACAAAAAGATAGAAAAGATAAATCAACGCCTTATAATTCAACCTCTTTGAGGGGAAAACCCTTTATATTACGCAAATGAACAATTCTTGGATGATACAAATGAAAAAACCTCCTTTCTATATATAGGAGTTTAAGGGGTCACAATGTAACCAAGCCGACCTAACAATAATAATATAAAGACACAAAAATAACAATAGTGGGATTCTATGGGGCACAATAATAGCAATAAGGAATACAATGACAATAGTAATGGGGGAATCACTAGTATTATAGGGATCTAACATCATAGTGTTTTTGTTATTTTAAATATATTTATGAATATAAAAATAGATTTAGTCCACTCTTAAATTGTGTAGATTCTATAGCTTAAATTTATGATTTCAACAAATTCCTACAAAATTTTGAGCAAATTTTCCGCATAAAAAAAGAAAATCTAAAAATATTAAAATACAATGGATGTTAGTAATATAATATTATCCATTAAATGAATAATTGATTTTGGAAAATTAATGTTAGTAATATAATATTATATTACTAAATGAGCAAAGTTTATATTGATTTTGGAAAATTAATAACATAATAAATCTTATAGGGGAAATCTAATTGTTTTATATTTTCCACTCTTTTTTGTTTTAAATTTGAAAACAAAAGTTTTATTATTTGAAAAATGTTTTTAATAAATAGATAATTTGATAAATAAAAGAATAATTTTGATAAAGTCGAAAATAGATGTAAATTTAGTAGTTTAATAATTTAAAATAAAAAACTCTTAAAAATAAATAAATATTTAAAAGTAAAAGCTACATTTTTATACATGAAAACTAATTATATATGAATTGTGATTTAAAAACATGACACATTGATTTAGGTGGAGTTGTGTCATAATGTTTTTTTAGGTCCTTGAGCCATTAATAATTTTTTTTAACCCGAATTTATAATATACTTTTAGGTATTAAATAAAACACATGCATATATTTAATATAAAAATGTTTAAATAGAAAAAATATAGGTTATTTATTTTTAGGAACATGTTATAAAATAAAATAAAATCTCTTAAATTATTAATCATGGGAAACATGTTATAAATAAATAAATCCCTTTTAATTAATTGATATATTTTTTAAAAATGTATATAAACTAATAAAATCTATAATACCCACTTGCCAATTCTTTCTTTCTAATATATAGGTTCTAACTTAACATAAAACTACATTAAAAGATATATATTGAGAGCAAGACTACCTCTAATTTAAATATTTTGATACCACTGGCCAATTCTTCCTCCTATATAAGTTCTAACTTAGTATAAAACTATATTAAAAATATATATAACTTGCTAATTCTTCTTCGTATATAAGTTCTAACTTAGTATAAAACTACATTAAAAGATAATATAAGTTAATTTTTTATAAAAAATTATTTAAAATATAAAATAATTTTAACTTAGTATAAAACTATATTATAAAGATATATATTGAGAGTGAGACAACTTCAAATTTAAATAATATTTTTGTTTTAATATATATGTTTTTCTTAGTGAGTAGAGTGTAGTTGATAAGGTAGTGTTTTATTAAGTGATTTTTAATTTGATAAATATCTTTATTTTGGTACAATTTTTAGGTTGTTGGAGATTTTTTCTAGGTAATTTGATGGATTCAAGGTTGACATTTTCTTGATGTTTTCTTACTTTTCAATTGGATATAGATGATCTTGAAGCTAGGTTTTTTTTCATGAAGATCTCTTTCCAACATATCTACAGGGAGAAAAACTATGAAGCAGACTTCCTTTCCAAACATGGTGTGCCCATGCTTCCTGAGTATATGTTCTCCGAGGTCTTCTAAAGTGGGACGATATGCCGATAGGGGTTGTTTGAGCTATAAGCTCTTCCCTCTCCTAATTTCTCTCTGCCATTTAGAATTGATATGCGGACAGGGGTTGTTTGAGCTATAATCTCTGCCCTCTCCTAATTTCTCTCTGCCATTTAGAATCATTGCCTGACTTGATGCCACTCTTTTTCTTTGTCTCTTTTCTTATGTAGCTGGTCTCTTTGCAATGTAACTTTATTAGGAGGCAAGGTATTTTTGCTGGTACTAAGATATAGTTTCTTTTTGACTTTTTGGACATTTACCACTGAAAAAAACCAATCAAACATGTAAAATAATCCTATCAATATAAAATTGTTTTGTTTTTTTCTATAAAAAAAAATCATACTCATTTTAATCTATAGTTTTAAAATTTATTTAAAAATTTAATTAAAAATAAAAATTTAAATATATTTATTTATTTTTTAAATTAAAAAATACAATTTAAACACCAAAACATTACACAATGGGATTAAGAATCACATGGGCAATTTCAACCCAAACAAAAAAAACCATCGTTAAACTACCAATTTGATGAGAATCACATCGTCAAATTCAACCCAAACAAGAAAAACCATTGTTCGCCTTAAATACCTGTCGCCCACTCCATTTGGTCTCAAACCAAGCATCACATCGTGAATAATGACTGTAATGGTCACTTTATGGCAGACCTGCGTGCCAGGGGAGTTGTCTTCGCATTGTCGCAGACCCTGTGACACTTTGCTACTGTGCGTAGTCCTGACATCACACAGTTCCCGGTAAGAGTAATTGATAGTCTCGTGCCTCCTTTCAGCTGCTTGGAGCACTAAGACTGTGCTTCGGTCGGCTAGTCAGATGGTCCAGCCACTTGTGTATGGTTTCAACCGACTGCCATTCACTTTTCTCGGGAAGGGTTCTCCATTTAACTTTACCAACTGTACCATGCCACCATTTGTAATCTCCTTAATAACATACGGTCCTAGCCAATGCATTCTGAGCTTCCCTAGAAATTTATCAAACTTACTGTCATACAACAACACCAAATCATTCACCTTGAATGTTCACAACTTAATATGTCGATTGTGCTATGCCTTTTCGCTGCTTCTAGACCTGCTTGTGAAATCCAGCCAAATTTTTTTCTTTTTGGAGCTCATCCAACTGCGTGACCCTCTCCTCTAGGGCTCCACGATCCGTCATACATGTGAGCACTGTTATGCAGAGACTAGGCATGATGTATTCCATAGGCATTACGGCTTCCATTCCATAGACAAGCCTAAAAGGTGTCTATCCTGTCAGTTTCTTGCATGTCATTCGATAAGCCCATAACATTGCTGGTACGCGTAGGTCCCAATCACTTCATTATTCATTGCATACATTGGTCAATGCATTGCATACCTTGTTGAATTCTTCTGCATGGTTTCTCTTCCTGCATAATGCCTTCCTAACATTAAGATCCATTTACAAGTTTGCCCCCCCAACACATGCTTATTGACTAGGTATTTTAGCACGGAGTACATGTGCCTCTGCGTAGGTAGGGGCTTTTCTCCATAGGCCTGTGTCCACTTGGCCAGATGTGCATGTGGGTCATCCTGTCCATCATATTTGTCTGCCAGTCACATCTTAGGCTTCCCAAAGCATGTGCACATCATTCTCCTACATTTGCGTCAACCATCAAAACTGCCTTTGTGCGTACCCCACCATCTCACGGGCATAGCACGTAGTACCCAGTCCAAGGCCTGGAAGCATTACTTTTCCAGCATCTCTCTTTCAAATGCATCCAAGAAGGTATCTACCACATTTAGACCATCATAAGTGGGCAGATCTCTTACTTCTGTCGACACACAACGCAATAACCTGGTCATCATATTGCAGTTCAGCGTGGTAACTTCGTGTAACCGATTCTGCCATCGTTCTACTTCTTCATCGGAATCCGAAGTGTAGGATCTTTTGTACTCCCATGTAATTCGCCCATCCACAGTGGGATTCACCTAGTCTTGGTATCACACTATTATCTTATAGATGCAGTCCAGATCATCATCACTCTCATAGTTGCAGATTGGCTCCGTATAGCACGATCCTTCAGCATGGTTTAGGGGTATAATTACGCGCAGTGACTTCTTCTCAAAGATCATTTTGTGCTTCTTCAGATTAATTACTCCATTCATATCAGTGGCCCAATCAATTCCTAAGAGCACGGGGTAGGGATTTCTATCATCAACAATCTCTATCACTTCGAAATCCACCAGTGCGCTCTCTCCCTTAATATCAACAGTTATTCCATGTAGTTGCCCCATGGGTATTCTTTTTGCTGGTTCGCCATTCTCAGCTGAATTGGAGACCACTGCAGGTATTCCTATTCACTCCCATGTCTGCTTTGGTAGAACATTCATATCTGATCCCAAATCCATCTCATATTCTTCGATCTGCACGGTTAGTCTCATTTCTCGTCCCATCCTTGTTTTATGTTTTCCGATCTTCCGAACGACGCACGGTTCTCCTGGCGTAGTCCCAACACATCTGTTGATGAGATCCTATAACCCTTTCATAGCCTTACTGTCACACAATAACTTCATATAGGTTTCCAAGAAAGTTGTGAGCATGGAGGGATCTATTTCCGACTCAGGTTGATCTTTGCTCTCTGACGTGGAGTCCTTAGTGAAGCTCTTCTTAGCTTCCATGAAGGTTTCCGACCGCACTCTAAATCAAACTTAGCTTCTTTCATCAAAGCTTTGCGAACCCAAGTACTCTCTTCTAGTTGTTTCCCCTTGTCATCTCCTATCGCGATTCCACTTCGGAGCACATTGTTTACATTTGGGTCTTCCTCGCGTGGCGCAAACCTCATCATCTGCAGGTTCTGAGTCAAGGGAGGTGGTAGCGATCCTTTGTCATGTATCCTAACTATCAATGTAGGACAATCTTCCGTCTCATGATCAAACAACGTGCAATATTTGCACAACGGGCACTTTGGATTCGTGCAATCATAGGCACAGTGTCCTGGCTCTCCGCAATTGTAGCAAATCAACTGTCCACGACCTCTACTAGGTCCTCCTTTGCCTCGACCTCATTCATGCCCGTGAAATCCTGTTCGCGCCATTCCTGAATTCTAGTCAAGGGGTTGCGTTTCGGCCTGAACTCTGTAGGCGAATGTTCTATCCATCATCAACTCATAGCTTCTGCATGTACGCTCATCATGTCCCACTGACCTACAAAAGTTGTAGAACAACTGTTGCTAATTTTGCGTATACTTCTATAACAAGTGGCAATTGTCCTAGCATGTTTTCCAGCTATTTGACAAATCACCACAAAGTAGGTGCCACACTAGGTCTTGCTTGAGCTTCTGGCCTTAAAGGCATCAATCCTCCTCCCGTAAGGTAATTTGTAAAAATTGGGCAATGGTTTTTGTCATGACCTTGACCCTTGCATTTTACACACCATACTTCTTCACGCACTTCTGGCCGAACCGTCATGTCCCATTTTAGACTCTGCATCTCAAGGCACAAATTCTTCAGCTGCGCGTGGATCTGATAAACTGCTAGGATAGGATCCTGCATTGGGGTCTCATGAAGCCTCATGGCAATCTACAAAGCTTCTACCTCAGTTGCTATCTTCTGCTGTGATAGAGCACTCCTTAAATGTGGTAGTAACAAAGCTATAAACCACTCGCAATGCTGTCCATCTATCAGATTCATATTAGTTTTGTGAATCGTACATTTCAACCTCTAATCTAGCTCCCAAGGAGTCTTGCTTGGTAGCATCATAAGCTCTTTAAATCCAATGATCGACTGCACTTCAGAATTAGGCATGCTAAATTCTCTATTTAGCATTGTTTGAATATCCATGACCCTCGCATTCAGGTTATCGTTGGAATACTTAATATACCAGGTCAGCACGAAATCTTGCAGAGCACTAACCATTGTCGCTCTCTTGATATGATCATCTGTAATACCTTGCTCTTCCCATTCAGCCCTTCCAACGAACCAAAATTCATCCGGATCCTCACTTCCCAAACCTTTTAACACAGGCAACTTCACTGTGCTGGCCATATTGAATCGTGGTGGTGGTGGAGTTGGTACAGGTGAAGATGGAGGTGATGTCGTGAAGCCGGTGGTAGTGTGGGTGGAGGTGGTATTCGCGGAATTCTTTGTCTTATCAAATGAATAGCACTTCATGGAGAGACCTTCACGAGCTCTTCCTCATCTCCTCGTGGAGGTGAAATCAAGGGGCTATTTCTTGGATGCTTATTTCCATTGTTCCTATAAACCTTTTCGCTTTGCGTAGCCCCGAACATCAAGGTGACTACATAACCCTCTTTTCGCACAACAACATTTTATTCCAAGTATTCAAAGACTTTACGTACTTACCTCATGGTCCTTTGAGAAAGCGTCACTCTGCCTCACTATAGCCGACTGAGGTGTCGACCGCAAACTTAGTAAAAAGTCCTCATATAGTACGATTGAGCTAATGATCGACGACGCGCGTGATCTTATCCTTCGATGCTTCCAACCTTCGCACTAGCTCTAGGGTCCACACAATAGGACTGTCAAGTTTCCAACTTCCTCGTCTATCTGCTAGCTTCACGATCCACTCATATAGCTCAGTATGGAAGGATGCAAAATTTTTTTTCTTAGATCTTCGTATACAGGTAGCTGTTTAGCCACTCTTCTTTTGACAGTTGTAGGTTTATGTTATCTTGCATCGCGAACTCATGAATTCTTATGTCCAACCAGCCTTCGATTTTTTTCTTAGTTGGATTCCAATGATATGACATCACATATCTCTTATGTAGATTCCTGTCCTAGAAACAGAACCATTTGTTGGCTTATGGGGGCCTGACCCAGGTTCAAAGTTATTTAACCAAACAAATCCCTAAACTACTGGCCTTTTCGGCATCAGCCTGCAGAGCGCAAACTAAAGTCTCACTCGAAGCAGTATGGGTGAATGCTAGAACCAATTTTCTGCACCCTTGAGGTGGACGTAATGTCAGTTTAGTCCAACTAGACCTGCCTTCACGCAGGTTGCTTCGTGCACTGTTCTACCCTTCAGTACCTTCACAATTTGTTATAATCAAATTTCACACAGCCCTAACCAGGGGCGTAAGTCCTTTCATGCTGCTACGGTAGCTAACTACACAATTTCCCAAACTAGACTAAGTATCTCACTTATCTTAGTGAAAAATCTTAATTATCTTCGCGTAAACAGATCTTCTTACTTGTGTTCACTTAATCAATATAATTATACACATTCGCGCATCATATAAGCATTAGAAGTGAAATTTATACCCAAGATAACAGATGCATAAACAAGAAATAAATACACAGAAATGGTAGAAACTTATCTTTATTAATACTTCCAACTATTTACATACTCAACTCGCCCTACGCACTCAGCTGCAGGGGTCCGCGCACTCAACTGCAGACTACTAGGCTTCTGCACATTCAGTTACAAAGCCTCTTCCTACTCTACAACCCAAAACTAGACTTTACACTTCAGATCTATCTCGCATACATCATATGTTCTTCCTTAGACATTTTGTGATTAGCTGCCTTAACTACTTAGAGCCTCACTCTATTTATACAATCCCATGGTCCGCGGACCATGGGTAGATTTTCTATAGTCGACATTACAATAACAAAATAAGGGTGGACAACTGTATGACTCTTTAAAAAACCACACACTCCGCGCCCACAAATTGCAGAGTCTTTACATTGGAATTACAAAATTGACCAAAATCTGGGCTCTAAGCCCCAAAACTTCCCTTGGGGGATCTCGCACCCAACACCAGGAAAATGTGAGAGAATCTTAAGTGTTATTGTTTATGTGTATATATTAATATAAATTTGTTTCAGTATATTTTGTTCATGTGGTGCATAAGTAAGATAAGTGTTATTGTTTATGTGTATATATTAATATAAATTTGTTTGAGTATATTTTGTTCATGTGGTGCATAACTAAGATGTAGTGCATTCTGATTCAAAAGGAGGATGACCGCCACATGTTCATTATTGGCCAGGGAGATAGATCTGCTCAGAGACCGTGTGTTTGGGGTGGATCATGGATTGTGACATTTTCTTCCTTGCATATTTCTTCTTCTAAGTGGAATGTTGCAGAACTAATTCATCATGTCTTGGATGGCGACGTTTTCCAATCTTTAACGATCTTCATGTCTATAATCATCATGTCTTTGATGACGACGTTTTCTAACCAAATCCTCACGGTGGGATGTTGCACAATCGATTCATCATGTTTACAATGATCTACAACTTTGATGTCAATGGTTATGCCGAGCGTATGGATATTTGATCTCATTGGAGGGCATGCATTGCAGTCACGTGGGAGTGAATAAAATATTTGAATGTTTTATTCACCACTTATTCCCTAGATGGTGCCTTGCATGAGTTAAAAAAATTGATTTTATTTTTTCAACCAAGTCAATCGATAAAGTTTGACTTTGTTTTTATGGAAAATAAATTGTGTGGGGTTTAAATCAGAAATAAGAAGTTAAATTTTTAAGTGGTGAAAGGAGTTTAAAAAATAATAAAAAAACAAGGGTTGTTGGTAGAGATTTTTATGGTGTAGTTTTATTAAGTTGTAATATGTTATTATATTGTGCAAAAACCACAAATAACATACCAACTATTCAACAAATTAATGCAACTCATCGAGCATTAGTCACAGGTAGTTTTTAATAAGCTCAAGTTGGTGTGACCCATCATGCTCCAAAATCGTAAGTACATGTTATTTTATACAAGGTTAAGCTGTAGAATTGTCTGTTGAAGACATTGTGTAGCCAAAATGCTATCCTAGGTAATTGATGAAGGTTATGGAGGGTCGTGGTTCACATATGGTGGCAGTTCAATAGGATGGTTTAGTATCAAGACAAACCCATTGTACTTTAGGAGGTTGAGAAGCGTCAATTCTGCAAAGTACGTCAATAATGGTCTGAAGCGGTTATGTCTTAAATGGATCAAAAAGAAAGCTCGAAAGTGTGGTGAAGAAAATAGCGATTATGTCTTAAATGGATCTTAAAAATCTCTAAAACTATAGTATATCCTACTATTACATGTTGGTTAGTCACCTCTTAAACATTTGCCATTTCTTATTCAGTAGGGATTATTTTTTTTAAATGATAATGTATTTTTAATAAAGATTATTTGTTTTTTGAAAAATTCTATGATATTTTAAATTATATAGATTCAATAAATTTATAACTACGATATTTTCAATTTTGAATATTACATTGAAAAATCTAAAAAAAACTAAAAATAAAATCACCCCAACTCATTATATCAAAATCCCAAGGCCACAAGTCTATCTGTTACCAGAGGTTTATCTTCAAGTTTGGACGAGGTTGGTTAAGAATTTCTGCAAAAAATATCTTTCTGCTGTCTGAAAGAAAAGGGAAAACCTTAAAAGTTGACGATGTTAGTGAAAAAAAGTTACGCTCCTTTCAGTGAAAAAAAAATGATAATTTTCATGAAAGAAGATCAATTTGTTCATGCATGTCATTGAAATTCACCGAAGTCTTATGCTACATCAGATACGGTCGTATGGTCAGTAATCAAGTGAAGTATCAAAGTCTCACCGACCTTCCAGACTAGTCAATTGAAGTCTAAAATATCCAGAGTATGGTGACAAGAATGTAGTACTTTTGTTTATATTTTTGGGTAATGTTTCGGGCAAACAAAAAGTTCACCAGAAACAGAAATTTAAGTGTAGTTTGTAGCTGAAATATTTGGTTTTGTTTTTAGATTTTTTGGTCTGAAATCTAGTTAAAAAAAATAATCGAAAATAATTTTAGGTTGTTATTGAGTATATAATTTTAGGTTGTTATTAAGTATATTAATTTAGTGTGTAAGAATTTTTCAAAATGTTAAATTTATGAAATTTATTTTATTTAAAAAATGTAATTTAATAATAAAGTATTATAATTTGATTAATTTTTTATTACAAAATAAATACACCAAAAATATTTATATAATATAATTTTATAAGTTAAAATTTCAGAAATATATATCATCAGTGTAACTTTTCATGATTTTATTAATTTCTAAAATTATTTAAAATTTTAAAAAATCAAAAACATTTTTTACAAATTATATCACATAATAAAAAATCTAATCACAGATGAAAAACACAAGAAAAACACTTAATCAGATCTAAATTTAAGTATCCAACCTAATTTTATAAGTCAAAGTTTCAAAAATATAATTCCTGATAGTATTAGATGATTTGTGATTTCCAAAATTATGGGACTTTTAAAAATCTAAAACATCTTATAGTTATTTTATGTCCTAGTTTATTTATTCTAAATTTTGGAGAATTTTTAAACATATTTTTTGGTTTAGTTTATTCTAGAATCATAAGTTTGGATTGTAAATATTCCACAATCTTAGTGTTTTAGGGGTTTTTTAGGATGTTGAATCCATTTATGTAGTCAAAACCTCATTTAAAATAACAAAAAATAAGATTTGGCCAAATTGTTTTTGGTCTAATTCTATCAAAAACTCCAAAACTTGACATGTTTAGACAAAACTTTTATATATTTTCAAATGTTTTAATTAGTCTAGGGTTAGCAAAAATATTTTTTTAATCCAAAAATTATGATTGTTTTTCTTATATTTTGGTGAGCCTTTTGTTGCACTGAAAGTAATGAGGTCTCATACAACTAAACATAATATCAAGGTGCAATATAATTTGTTTTTCTTTTCCCTCACGTTTAATAATCTAATTGTTATTTTAAATATGTTTATGAATATATAAATAGATTTAGTCCACTCTCAAATTGTGTAGATTGTATAGCTTAAATTTATGATTTCAACAAATTCCTACAAGGTTTTGAGCAAATTTGCCCGATAAAAAAAAAATCTAAAAAAAATTAAATTACAATGGATGTTAGTAATATAATATTATCCATTAAATGAACAAAATTTATATTGATTTTGGAAAATTAATGTTGGTAATATGATATTATATTACTAAATGAGCAAAGTTTATATGGATTTTGGAAAATTAGTAACATAATAAATCTTATAGATGAAATCTAATTGTTTTATATTTTCCATTTTTTTGTTTTAGATTTGAAAATGAAAGTTTCACTATTTGAAAAACATTTTTAATAAATAGATAATTTGATAAAGTAGAAAAGATGGATGTAAATTTAGTAGTTTAAATAATAAAAAAAACTCTAAAAAATAAATAAAATAGTTATAAAATAAAAGATAAATAATTTTTACACATTGGAAAACTATTATACATTGATTGTGATTATAAAACCATGACACCTAGAATTAGGTGGTGGTCTTGTCATATGCTTCTAGATCTTAAGCCATTAATAGGTTTCTTTACCTCTTAGAGAAAAACAAGCTCTTAACTAAACAAAAATAATTTTATGATATATTTTAGGTTTTAAGTAAAATACATGCATATATTTAATACAAAAATATTTAAATATAAAAGATATAGGTTATTACTTTTTGGGAACATGTTATAAAATCAAATCAAATCATATCTCCTAAGTTATTAATTTTTGGGAACATGTTATAAAATAATCAAATCTCCTTAATTAATAGATATTTTTAAAAAAATGTATATAAAACTAATAAAATTTGCAAATTCTTCTTTTTATATTAATTTCTAACTTAATAAAAACTACATTAAAAATATATATTATTTACCAATTCTTCTTATATATAAGCTCTAACTTAGTATAAAACTATATTGAAAGATATATATAATTTTATTTAGTATAAAATTATATATTAAAAATATATAACTAGCTTAACTTAGTATAAATCTATATTAAAAGTATATATTCAGAGTAAGACAACTTCAAATTTAAATATATTTTTGTTTTAATATATATGTTTGGCTAGTGAGTAGAGTGTAGTTGATAAGGTAGTGTTTTAATTAAGTGATTTTTAATTCCTTCTCCATACTTCCCTGCTGGTAGGGGTCTTCGCCAAGGCTGCCCGCTGGCACCTATCATTTTTATTCTCGCCATGAATACACTCAGCCTTCACATCAACAAGGCTGTGTTTGAACAGAGATGTATTCCCATTAAAATCAGCAAACAAATTACATTATCCCACAATCTATTTGTGGATGATGTTCTCTTGTGCGCCATGCTCCAACGCTCATCATGGGCCTGCTTATTTGACATCCTTAATAACTTTCAGAAGGCCACAGGACTCATTATTAACAAGCATAAATCTATATTGTATTATAACAGAGATGTCTCGGATCTGATTCACGGCATTGTTGATATGTTTGGGGTTCAGGCGCAATCCATACAGTGCGGCATCACATACCTTGGTTTCCATCTTAAATCCCACAAATATTCGATCTCTGATTGGGAATGGCTTATTGTGCGATATTATAACAAAATATCTTCATGGGAATTCCGTGCTCTATCGCTGGCGGGTAGAGTGACTCTCACCAAGGCGGTTTTAACTCACTTATCTGTATACTGGGCACATTTGTTTTACTTACCCTCCAGCATTATTCAGCGTATCAATCAGATTTCTGCATATTTCATATGGGGTGGCTCAACCAAGCATCAAAAGATACATCTCGCAAAACTGAAGGACATTTCCATTCCAAAGCAACAAGGTGGATGGGGCATCAAGGATTTACGCCTATTTGGCTGTGCGCTTATCTATCGCTCTTTATGGAGGGGAGTTTTCGGATGCTCGCCATGGAGCAATATCATACGTCAAAGATATATGAAGGGGAAGCACATTGAGTTCTGGTATAGGAGAGGGACCATAGGCCCACGGATCGGCTCTCCTATTTGGCTCAGCATGAGAAAAATCGAAACACTCTTTTTATCCCGCCTACGCTGGAGGATACATACAGGCAGCAATGTTCTTATCGGCATCGACCCCATTGTATGCGGTCATACCGATCTTATTCTTCCAAGGGCTCTCATATCACTGCTTCAATGACAAAGTATTTTCACATGGGATAAGCTTATCAAGGAATGGTGCGGATCCACACCTATATGGATGGATGGTTGTGATCTCAACCTACAGGATATATGGGAAGGTATATGGAAATCGCTCACTGAAACGTTAACTTGGAGTGGCATTCATCATCACGGACACACAGATCAACTTCAATGGACAGTCAGCTGCTTTCGGAGACCTGTATTTGTCAGAGATATTTATTCTCATTTGATCAGCAACAGAATTCCATACACTCTTCCTTCTTTCCCATATATTTTTTGGAAGGCGAAATGTCCACCAAAGATTATTCATTTTGCATGGCTCGTTTTCTACAACAAAAATCTATCTTGGGACAATCTCAGAAAGCGCTCATGGCATGGACCCAGCAGGTGCACAATGTGTAAATCCGATGAAGAAACCAATCTCCATATGTTCATCAAATGCCCTGTCACTCTGCGGATCTGGTACGTTCTGGCAAATACTTTTGATTTTCTACTGACTAATTTTGATTCTCCTAGTGCAGCCCTTATATGGTGGAGCAGACAGAATGGGAACATGCGATTCCTCATCCTCATTTTTCTATGGTCAGTTTGGAAATGGCGGAACGCCATTATTTTCAAAGATTCAATCATGTCGCCATTGGACAATATCATGACATCGTGGCATATGATATATGGTTCTATCTGATCCCACACTATATTCTGATATCTCAATTAAGACTATATTTACATGGTTCTCCCTTTTTTTTGACAGACTTTTGAATGTCAAATGAAATGACTGATATATATAGAATTCAGGCATAACAGATATATATGCATATATGTATCCCGAATGTGCATGCACATACATACTTTCCATCTGTATTTATATAATCTCAATATAATATATCTCGCTTTTTTTCTTCTGAAAAAAAAATTAAGTGATTTTTAATTTGAGAAATATATTCATTTTGGTACAATTTTGAGGTTGTTGGAGATTTTTTTTTGAAATGATCCTATGGATTCAAAGTCGACATTCTCTTAATGTTCTCTCACTTTGCAATTGGATACAGATGATCTTGAAGCTGGGTCTTCTTTTATGAAGGTCTCTTTCAGACATATCTACAGGGAGCAAAATTATGAAGCAGACTTCCTTTCCAAAAGTGGCATGCCCATACTTCCTAGATATATGTTCTTCAAGGTCTTCTAGAGTGAGACGATATGCGGACAGGGGTTGTTTAAGCTATAAGCTCTGCCCTCTGCTAATTTCTCTCTGCCATTTAAAATCATTGGCTGCGCTGATGCCACTCCTTTTCTCTGTCTCTTTTCTTATATAGCTGGTCTCTTTGCATTGTAACTTTATTGGCGGGAGGGTATTTTTGCTAGTACTAAGATCTAGTTTCTTTTGATTTTTTGGACATTAATAAAGTAAGCTGGCACCACTGAAAAAAAACCAATCAAACATATAAAATAATCCTATTAATATAATACTGTTTTGTTTTATTAAAAAAGCACTCATTTTAATCTATGGTTTTAAAATTTATTTTAAATTTAATTAAAAATAAAAAAATTAAATATATGTATTATTTTTTAAATTAAAAATACAATTTAAACACTAGAACATTACTCAATGGGATTAAGAATCACATGGGCAATTTCAACCCAAACAAAAAAAACCATAGTTAAACTACCAATTTGATGAGAATCACATCGTCAAATTGAACCCAAACAAAAAAAACCATCGTTAAACTACCAATTTGATGAGAATCACATAGTCAAATTCAACCCAAACGAAAAAAACCATCGTTAAGCTACGTCGTTTATAGCAAATTTTAAGATTTACCTTTCTTATTGAGCAGATTGTAGTTTAGGGTAATCCCTCGGAATGAAATCTCTGAAGGGGGCACGTTGCAAGGGTAATCAGATTCTTTTTATTTTTTCATCACTTCCATACTCTGCGTTGCAGTTAGGTGCAGATGGGTGACTCATATCTGCACTTCTTTGCAGAAATTTTCGTCAACAGAGTGCCACACCGCGTAACAATAAACTGCTGCCTTTAACTTCAGTTCGACGTCCCAGAAAGGTCACATGTTTTGGTAGGAATGCATAAATGAAGTTACGCTACTGGTACAACCCAATTTCTGCACACTAGAACCTGTAAGTCCGTAGATATTCGAGTTCCGGTTCTGCAGATTCTTACGTATGGTAGGTGAGTCTCGATGGCTGGAAGAGAGCAGCAAATATTTATTAATGAGACTGACTGAAAGATTAACTTTCTAAATGGACTGGGCCTTGACTAGGGATGATAAATTGAAAAGAATTAATGAGACACAAAATATTAAGTCAGAGTTTGTCAGTAGAGCTGTACGCTGGTCAAAGAGTGTGGTCACTTCTTTCAAGTTGTGATGGTACAAAACAGCACGTGGTATTGATGATCGCCAAATTGTTTAATGGGATAACATGAAATAAAGTCTATATAAATGTGGTAAGAGTTCTCATCTATACCATGGAAAAAATTGAGAAAAAATTGAGTTCGTTATAAATGAATGGGTGAGAATGTTTATGGAGTTGACTTTGGTAGTAAATTAAAGTTATTAATTCTGTCATTTTTATCATTGCTGGATCTTCTAAGTAAATTTGGATCACTGACGGTAACTTTTTATCATTTAATGTGAAATTTATTTTGTTTTTTTGTTTAGTAAATTTGGATCAGTGAGGGTAACTTTTTATTATTTAATGTGAAATTTATTTTGTTTTTTTGTTTTTGTTTGTTTTTATTTTTATTTTTTTTTATGATTAATAGCTATTTTTTAATGATTAATAGCTGGTATCATGGATGCCTTGGTGATTGTGGATGTGTGGAAGATTGAGACTTGTTTACTGTTTGAATGTTTGGATCTCAAAGATAAGTACGGGAGGGATGTTCTCCCTGCCACGTAGACAAACAATCACCAAATCACCAAATTAAGCGTACGACACATGGCCAACGCAACCTCCCCTTGTCATGGAAGCTAGGGAATTAACTCTTGCCTCGTTTCTCATGTTTTTGGTCTTCATTTAGGGTTTAGGGTACACTGTGTTGAGGAGACAATGTTATTTTGCTTGGGGCCAATGTGTGGGTGTTCTGCTATCGCGACTGTTGTTCATTCGATGCCCTGATGTTGGTCACCTGACACTTGGTCATTGCGTTGCACTGGTTTCTTTGCTGAGAGAAGTGGTTTGTGGGGGATTTAGGGGTTCGTCTGTTGTGGTTTAGGGTTTTGTTTTTGATGATTCATGCCAGTGCTTGGTATAATTATCTGTTTTCGACCCTCTACCAGATTTCAAGCATTTCAACAGTGGACATGGAGGTTTTGCGCTCCAGTGGGTGGGTTTTTTGTAATGTAAGTTTTCATGCCTGTGGTTTTTTCATGCATTTTCACTTGGGTCGATGGTTTTTCTGCAATTGTTTTTACACTTTTGTGATTTATGTTGTAGGTAAGCTCGGTTGGGTTTGCAGGTGAGGTGCGACTAGGGGTCGAGGTCTTCAACACTGATGCAGTGGGGTTTTTGCAGCTTGGTGGCTCCCTCAATGGTTGTCTGGTAGGATTTCATTCCTACCAGTTGTTAACTATGTGTTTGCAAACACATTCAAACCATGGGAAGTCCGTGCTCTTCGGTGTTTTATGCTTACGATTCATCCTAAATTTTGCTTAGGATCCACTATAAATTTTGCTTAGGGTTAAACGTAAATTTTGTGGTGTTTCTATGCTTAGGGTTCACTACAAATTTTGCAGTGTTTTTATGCTAGGGTTCACTGTAAATTTTTCTTGGGGTTCGCTGTAAATTTTGCAATGTTTTTATGCTTGGGGTTTACAGTAAATTTTGCTTAGGGTCCACTGTAAATTTTGCAGCTTTTTTTATGCTTAGAGTTCACTGTAAATTTTGCTTGGGCTTCACTGTAAATTTTGCCGTGTTTTTATGCTTGGGGTTCACTTTTTATGCTTGGGGTTCACTGTAAATTTTGCTTGGGGTCCACTGTAAATTTTGTGGTGTTTTTATGCTTAGGGTTCAATGTAAATTTTGCAATGTTTTTATGCTTAGGGTTCACTGTAAATTTTGCTTGGGGTTCACTGTAAATTTTGCTTGGGGTTTTTTATGCTTACAATTCATTGTAAATTTTGCTTGGGGTCACTATAAATTTTGCCATGATTTTGTGCTTAGGGTTCACTATAAATTTTGCGGTGTTTTAATGCTTGGGGTTCATTGTAATTTTTTCTTGCTTGGGGTTCACTGTAAATTTTTCTTGCGGTTGCTTAGGGTGCACTATGCCAATTACAATCTCCATGTCTTGGTGTTTGTTAGTGGCTTGCACAAAAGTATGGTGAAGTACTATGTGCTAAGCATGTTAGAGGTCCTAGATTTGTCTACTTGGCATGCAACTTATCCTATGTAATATGTCACGATCTTAGTGTGAAATATATATGGCACACAATGTAATAGGTTTTTCATGTATTGGAGTTTTTTTGTTTGTTTGCCATGTCATTTGGCTTATGTATTGATGAATGTTGTCTTATGCCATTAATCTTATAGTCGTCTTGCATGGTGTATCTCATTTTAATCCATTATGTTTGTTTGGTGCATGAAATTAATCTATCTAGTTTCAATATGCATAAACATGAGCAAAAAAAATCTCAAAAAGAACAATACATGCAAAATAAGCTCTTACATATTTCCCAATTAATGAGTTAGATAACTCAGACCTAACATCCCTTTCAACAGAGAAAAGTGATTTTTCCTCTTATGATTATTGAGCTTCCACCACCTAAAAACATGACAATTACATATGACATCACATTTATTAAAATATATTCACTAGAAAACATATCTATGTAGCTTTAAGATGGGAGGTCCTTTTCAAATTGAGAAAAATGACTATATCAAAGGAACTAATGACCTCATCATACTAACAAATATCTTTGCAGCTCGACCATCAACCTTTATTATACCTAACTCTCTAAACTGCAAAAATTTGCAAGGCCATGATTAGATGAATTAGGGGTTGTGCAACAAGCATACCTTGCTTTCAACTTGTAAAAATCATCAATAATATCTTGAACCTCTACATCTGTTAGAGGCGTTCGAAAAGAGAAATTAAACCAATGTCATATGACTATAAGTAGAATTATAAAATTAGAAGTATACTCAAGATTCCAAAAAAAAGAAAAAAGCTAGCTTTATTTAGATTATTAAATCTAGAGGATTTGCTAAAGGTTACAAGGGATAAATATTTGACTGAGGTGGGGTTGTCTCTAAAGAAAATATCTTGACAATACCCCATCAAAACAAACTAGTCAATATAATTTTCACAAAATAGAGTTCAAGTTCTAATTAATAAATCATTTTGTTAGATCTAAGACTTTTGTGATCCACAATGTAGATAAATGTCCTTCGGATTAATCACATCATTAGGATTTGATCGAAGTTTCTAACCAACTAATATGGTTCATCCTCAGGACAAGGTGTTTGCTATTAAACGAAGCTATAATTCTGCATACTTTCTCCTAGCCAGTTTACAAAAACACTCCAACTTACAGGCTAATGTGGGGCTTTTAAGTTCTTTCAATTTCCATCACAAGGAGGAAAAATGGTTAAAAAACTATAAAAAATATTATAAGTGTCCATATATTGCCCTAGTGTATAAACATAACAAGGGATCTCATTCAATGTAATGATAACAAGTCTATTGAAATGTTTTGAGTGCAAACAATTTTACAAAACACACAAGACATTAGTAACTAAGTAAATCCTTATTTTATTTGCATCAAAGCAATTTAATCCACTTTCCTCACAACTTTGAATGTTTGATTCAATGGAGTCATGAGAATCAATTTTTTTAATTGATTGTGTGGTATTTTTTCTTGTCATCCACTGCATTTTGTTCACATTTTCTTCTCTGGTCATAATAATACAATTGTGAATTTGTTTGATTACACTTTTTTGAATTATTTTGATTCAATGGAGTCATGATGGATCAACAAAATTGAATTGAATTGTATGGTATTATTTCTTATCATCCACTACATTTTCCTCACAGTTTCTTCTCTCGTCATAACAAGACAATTGGGAATTTGTTTGATTATTTTTTTTTTTAATTTTTTGATTCAATGGAGTCACCATGTTTCTAATTTACCCAATTGAAATGGAAGCAGGGAACTTGTAAGCATATTCAAATGGAATTAAATTCATTTTAATTTGTAATAGCGAGGGAGAAATTAAGAGGTTGAAAATGACCACCAAAATAAATGGAGTCATGATGTTTGCATCAACCAAAATTGTTTACTGTTTTATGGAGTTTTAAAATTATAAAAAGTGAGTTGTTCAAGATTTCATTATTCTCCCATTTGTCATTTGTTTAACAACTCAGATATAAATCATGTTGTGGATCATTTGGTATGTAAAGGAAAAACACAAATTCCATTTATTCTCCGCTTATTAAATCTAGAGGATATGGTAAAGGTTACAAGGGATAAATATTAGACTGAGGTGGGTTGGTCTCTAAAGAAAATATCTTGATAATACCCCATATAAAAAACTAGTCACTATTATTTTCACAAAATAGAGTTCAAGTTCTAATTACTAAATCATTTTGTTAGATCTAAGACTTTTGTGATCCATAATGTAGATAAATGTCTTTCGGATTAATCACATCATTAGAATTTGGCTGACATTTCAAACAAACTAATGTGGTTCATCCTCAAGAAAATGTGTTTGCTACTAAATGAAGTTACAATTCTGCATACTTTCTCCTAGCTAGTTTACAAATACACTCCAACTTATAGGCTAATGTGGGGCTTTTAAGTTCTTTCAATTTCCATCACAAGGAGGAAAAATGGTTAAAAAAATATAAAAAATATTATAAGTGTCCATATATTGCCCCATTGTATAAACCTAACTAAGGATCTCATTCATTGTAATGACAAAAAGTATATTTAAATGTTTCTAGTGCAAACAGTTTTACAGAACACACAAGACATTAGTAACTAAGTAAATCCTTATTTTCCTTGCATCAAAGGAACTTAATCCATTTTCCTCACAACTATTAATGTTTGATTCAATGGAGTGATGAGAAATCAATTTTTTTAATTGATTGTGTGGTATTTTTTCTTGTCATCCATTGCATTTTTTTCACATTTTCTTATGTGGTCATAACAATACAATTGTGAATTTGTTTAGTTACAATTTTTTGAATTTGTTTGATTCAATGGAGTCATTATGGATCAACAAAATTGAATTGAATTTTGTGGTATTTCTTATCATCCACTACAGTTTCTTCACAGTTTCTTCTCTCGTCATAACAAGAAAATTGTGAATTTGTTTGATTATTTTTTTTGAATTTTTTGATTCAATGTAGTCACCATGTTTCTAATTTATCCACTTGAAATGGAAGCAAGGCTATGTCTTGAAAGCATAGTCAAATGGAATTACATTCATTTTCAATTTGTAATAGGGAGGGAGAAATTAAGAGGTTGAAAATGACCACCAAAATAAATGGAGTCATGATGTTTGTATCAACCAAAATTGTTTCCCGTTATTGTTTACTGTTTTATGAAATTTTCAAATTATAAAAAGTGAGTTGTTCAAGATTTCGTTATTCTCTCGTTTGTCATTTGTTTAAAAACTCAGATAAAAATTTCATGTTGTGGATCATTTGGTATGTAATGGCAAAACACAAATTCCATTTGCATTCTCCACTAGGATTTCTCCATTCCAATAGACTATGATTGTTGCTTCTAAAATGGATTTTGATTACAATGTTGCAAACAATATGGAATAAAAAGACCTACATTATAATCCAAAATCCTTATGTGAGAAGAAAAAGAGTCAATCCATCCAAAATCCACATCATAATGTGGTTACAATAAAAAAACATATGACACCCATATTCTTGATGGCCTCCAAAATATTTAGTGCCCAAACTCATTGAGTTCTGTGCTTGATCCAAGTAGGTTGGCCTACCTAATATTGGCTAATTAGGGTGTGTTAGATTTCTTCCATGTGATTGAGTCCAATTTTTCCCTTGTATCCATGGAGGAATTGTGTATCCATAACTCACACTTGCGCTACTAACCTCTGCATTAAGTGGAGGTGTATGATAAGCATCTATATGATTGACGCCTGCACTGGTAGGAATATAACAAGTGGGTAAAACCTTATTGTAATAGCAAGGCACTTGAATGTTTATGAGGTCTTGGAATAATGGTGTATTATTTGCAATTTGGTCCAATGTGGTTGACATCATCCTGGTTTCACTAACTACGCTTGCATCATTGTCAACTATATATGTCATTCCTTGTTCTATTTGAAGCATTTATTATTGAGCCTTTACTGCTTCCTTTTCCTACCTTGGAAATTGTTTTTGATGGTCATTCTTTTTCCTTACTTTCTCTCTTTCAAGCCTTTCCTCTGCTCGAAGTTGTGCTGCAACAATCCTTTCTACATTCCTTTCCTTGACTAAATCCTTCTTTTCCTATTTTAATCACTGAATTTCGAGTTTCTTTTGTTCAAACTCAACTAATAGGTTTATATAGTATTATGAGGTGTGTAATTGTGAACTTTGGCCCAAACAAAGACTACCTAGAGTTCCATTATTTTTTTTCATTGACATTATCTCTATTGGTAGCTTTAGGAACATGCCAAGTAACTTCTCATTCCCTGCCACTTGCATGTCATTGCTTGACACTTGCATTTCAATATTCAGGACAATTGATTGAACTATATTTCTCTCTTCATATGATTCCTCATTATGTGCAATATCTTCTTCCATTAATCTACTATCCACAAAAAAATGGAAAAAAAAAACTAGGTTTATTTAGATTATTAAATCTAGAGGATCTGCTAAAGGTTACAAGGGATAAATATTAGACTAAGTTGGGTTGATCTCTAAAGAAAATATCTTGACAATACCCCATCAAAACAAACTAGTCAATATTCCTGATGATGAATCCCTGTTGGGATTTCAAAAGCTAACAAGTATGAATATTATTGTGGATACTTTGAGATTCAAATTAATAGTCAATATTATTTTCACAAAATAGAGTTCAAGTTCTAGTTCCTAAATCATTTTGTTAGATCTAAGACTTTTGTGATCCATAATGTAGATAAATGTCTTTCAGCTTAATCACATCATTAGGATTTGGTTGACGTTTCAAACCAACTAATGTGGTTCATCCTCAAGAAAAGGTGTGTGTTGTTAAACGAAGTTATAATTCTGCATACTTTCTCCTAGCCGGTTTACAAATACACTCCAACTTACAGGCTAGTGTGGGGCTTTTAAGTTCTTTCAATTTCCATCACAAGGAGGAAAATTGGTTAAAATACTATAAAAAATATTATAAGTGTCCATATATTGCCCCATTGTATAAACCTAACTAGAGATCTAATTCATTGTAATGATAAAAATTCTGTCAAAATGTTTCTAGTACAAACAAATTTACAGAACACACAATACATCAGTAACTAAGTAAATCCTTATTTTATTTGCATCAAAGAAACTTAATCCATTTTCCTCACAACTCCAAATGTTTGATTCAATGGAGTCATGAGAAATCAATTTTTTAATTGATTGTGTGGTATTTTTCCTTGTCATCCACTGCATTTTGCTCACATTTTCTTCTATGATCATAACAATACAATTGTGAATTTGTTTGATTCAACGGAGTCATGATGGATCAAAAAAATTTAATTGAATTGTGTGGTATTATTTCTTATCATCCACTACATTTTCCTCATAGTTTCTTCTCTCGTCATAACAAGACAATTGTGAATTTGTTTGATTAATTTTTTTTGAATTTTTTGATTCAATTGAGTCACCATGTTTCTAATTTATCCAATTGAAATGGAAGTAGAGCTATCCCTTGTAAGCATAATCAAATGGAAATAAATGCATTTTCAATTTGTAATAGCGCAGGAGGAATCAAGAGGTTGAAAATGACCACCAAAATAAATTGATTCATGATGTTTTGCATTAACCAAAATTGTTTAATGTTACTATTTACTGTTATTGTTTACTGTTTTATGGACTTTTCAAATTATAAAAAGTGAGTTGTTCAAGAATTCATTATTCTCCCATTTTTCATTTGTTTAACAACTCAGATAAAATTTGCATGTTGTGGATCATTTGGTATGTAAAGGCAAAACACAAATTCCATTTTCATTCTCCGCTTGGATTTCTCCATTCCAATAGACTGTGATTGTTACTTCTAAAATGGATTTTGATTACAATGTTGCAGATAATATGGAATAAAACGACCTAGATTATAATCCAAAATTCTCATGTGATACGAAAAAGAGTCAATCCATCCAAAATCCACATCATAATGTGGTTACAATAAAAAACATATGACACCCCTATTCTTGATGGCCTCCAAAATGTTTAGTGCCCAAACATGTTGAGTTTCGTGCTAGATCCAAGTAGATTGGCCCACCTAATAATGGCTAATTGGGATGTGTTAGATTGCTTCCATGTGATTGAGTCCAATTTTCCCCTTGTATCCATGGAGGAATTGTGTATCCATAACTCATACTTGCGCTACTAACCTCTGCATTAAGTGGAGGTGTTTGATAAGCATCCAATATTCAGTATAAGCATCCAATGTTCCATTAATTTTTTTGGTTGACACTATCTCTATTGGTAGATTTAGGAACATGCCAAGTAACTTCTCATTCTATGCCACCTGCATGTCATTGCTTGACACTTGCATTTCAATATTCAAGAAAATTGATTGAACTATATTTCTCTCTTCATATGATTCCTCATTATGTGCAATATCTTCTTCCATTAATCTATTATCCACAAAAAAAAAACTAGATTTATTTAGATTATTAAATCTAGAGGATTTGCTAAAGGTTACAAGGGACAAATATTAGACTGAGGTGGGTTGGTCTCTAAAGAAAATATCTTGACAATACCCCATCAAAACAAACTAGTCAATATTATTTTCACAAAATAGAGTTCAAGTTCTAATTATTAAATCATTTTGTTAGATCTAACACTTTTGTGATCCATAATGTAGATACATGTCTTTTGGACTTATCACATCATTAAGATTTGGTCGACATTTCAAACCAACTAATGTGGTTCATCCTTAGTAAAAGGTGTTTACTGTTAAACAAAGTTATAATTCTGCATACTTTCTTCTAGCTAGTTTACAAATACACTCCAACTTACATGCTAATGTGGGGATTTTAAGTTCTTTCAATTTCCATCACAAGGAAGAAAAATGGTTAAAAAAATATAAAAAATATTATAAGTATTCGTATATTTCCCCAATATACAAACCTAACTAGAGATCTCATTAATTGTAATGATGTTGGCTTTTTGGGGCCTGACCCAGGTTTAGTCGTAAGTTAGCAAACAAATCCCTGAACTACCAGCCCTTTTGGCAATAGTACGCGAAGTGCGGACTGAGGTCTCACCCGAGGTAGTATGGGAGAGTGCTGGAACTAGGTTTCCACACCCTTGGGATGTCTTGATGGGTCTTGGACGGCTCACAATCCCACTCTATACGCCGCGCTACTTCCGCATAGCTGTCTATCTAGTGCAACTACCTTCGCACAGCTTAGATGAAGAGTGTGAATGTTCTTTACCCTTTACTATGTTATTATTATTATAGATATTGAATTAAATTAAGTGGGCCCAATACTTTCATTTACCATTCAACATAAACAAACATGCACGCAATCATAAACTATAAACAGATGCATAAACATAAATATAGAAACAGATACACGATGTTCCAAAACCAACTTATCTTTATTAATGCTTTTTCCAGTTACAATCCACTTCCTACCCTACACACACAGCTGCAGGGATCTGCGCACACAGTTGCGGACTCTACCAGGCTTTCGTGCACACAACTTCGGAACCTCTATCTATTCCTACCACCCAAGACTTAGACTTACAGACTCAGAGCGAAAAACACATTCAAAAACCCATATCACTTTAGATTAGAACTCCACCAAAAAACTATCTTCTACACTTAGAGCCTCACTCTATTTATACATTCCCATGGTCCACAGACCATGGGTAAGCCAATACACTCTATATTAAATTACCATATTTTTATGGTAGACTACCCTAGACTCTCTGTTTCGCACTCGCATTTTGTGGGGTCTTTACATTACATTGACCCAAAACTAGGCTTTAAGCCCCAAAAATCCGCTATGGGGGGGGATCCACTGCCCAACAAGCCCCCAACACAATCATCGTGCCTCATCCTGAGTCACTTGGGTAGTGCAGTGATCTTTGTGCGAAGTTCATCCAGCAACCTTTGCGCTTCGCTTATGTCCGCAACACATTCTTCCGCTGTCCATTGTACCCGTTGTGCGCGTATCTCCGATGCTTCGTTGTCAGGTGCAATTCCCTACCTGAGTGTGTATATGCCCTACATCTATGCTAGCTTTCCCTCAATCTTGGTTGTGACTGTGAATGCTTCCTCAAGCCAAGGTTGGATGCGTTCTTTAAGCACTGCTTGTTTTTGACACACGACATCCACCTATGCTTTAAGAGCCTGGGCCTCGCTCATCTTGGCTAGTCGCTAGGTAAGGGCGATCATCTGTGCGGTCCCCCGGACATTGTTGTAGGCCTGCTGCAATTCCCGCGACGCTTCTCTCTCTAGCCACTGTAATGTGGGGTCTTCTTGTAGTGAAGTGAGGATGAAGAATGATTGATCTAACAAGCCTGTGCAGTCCTGTATGGCATGATCTATTGTTTCCAATCTTGATTGAATGTCGGGATTCCACTCCTCTCTGAATTCCGGCGGTGTAGAGGGTTGCGCTTTCAGCCTTAGCTCCATAATCTGTAGGTTGAGGTCCATCTGGATCTTTGTTTCTTCCTCCTGTGCCTAGCGGAATCCACTGGCCAGTTTTTGGATTCGGATACCCACTGGTAAGTCGGCTTCAATATCTAGCTCAGGATGCGGCAACATGCTTCCTCGACGATTTTCTCCAACTGCTAAGCCCGAGCTACCACTTCATTGCCTTGGAGGCTCAGTTGCTTGATGTTGATGCATTGTTCACTGAGTACCTGGACTACGCATCCTCCCCTAGCCCAGATCTTTGTTGTCGCTTCATCCTACAGCGGGTATAATATTTCTCGTGGCATAGCTGCTAAGTTTAAACTAAGTCCCTTGAGCCAACTTACTATAGCTCTGTCCTCCGTATTGGCTACTGTCAGTGCTCCTTCTGGAATCGCAACAACATTTTCCATTTTGGACCACAACAACTGCTCGGTTGTTGATGTACCCGTGTCCCCAACTACCGTCATTTGCAGTGGGGACCGCACCTAAAGTTCCTGGAGTTGCACCCTGAGCTCCCCCAACACATTCTGCTACTCCGTCATTGCCTCTTAGAGCACCTCCCTGGTGACTTTTCGAACTGTGTTGCCGATGTCGTATAGGTCACCCTCGGTTAGTGTAATAGGCTCCCCATCCAACTTGGAAGCCTTGGTCTTCTTTCGTGGCCCTGTTCGTTCTGTCCCACGCAGTTGTTTTAATTGTGTTGAGGTGGTGCTTTGGTCCGCGCCTTCAGTTGTCGCATCTATCCCCTGTTCTGTGGTTATGTCTAGGCATCTTTCTTCCTGCATCATAGTGGCCCCTACTGTTGTTGTCTTTTCCTCGTTGGCCTTCACTGCCTCCCGGGACACCCGTACTTCCGCAGCTAGCTATTCATTGCATTTCTGTCGTGCTAGCCACTTGGCAGTAGCCTTTTGTTTTTTAATCTCCGTCTCATCACACACTACCACATCTAGTGCACACCATTCTGGTGGCCATGTGTCGAGCACCGCAAAAACAACGCCATCTATTGTGATGAAGGGGAGCGTGATCCACTTCTGCTCTGGATCATTCTGGGCCCTGATATACACATTGTGCATATCTGCTTTAAAGTCTGTAAATGTCTTCAAACTATCATATACCGAGGGGGATAGGCACGGCTTTTTGTTGATCCATAGTCTTAAGCTCACCTCCATCAGTACCCAGAAGATATTGGTTTCTTGGATGTGTGTGGCATCCTTCGTTGCCAATAGTGGCACGTATTTTACTACCTCTGGCCAGTCCTGATCAAGGGGAGGAACCTGACTATCCTCAGGCAATTCTCCTGTAACCAACAGGATGGATGAGAGCAACGCTGTGTAGTGGAAGGTCATACCTTACTCCTGGGCCTCCCTGTAGTTTGTCAGGAACTCCTTGCATAAGGAACTATGACCTGTTGAATCACACCCCTTATATGCATTGCTCGGCCAACGGGATGGCCGTTGCTGGTACCTCATTACCCCGACATTTTCTCATCACCTTTCCTACCAACAACTGGGTAGTGACGCGGACCCCTTTGTCCTGAATGCTAGTAATCACGTAACCCCATTGCTTTTTCTCCAACTTATATTTCTTTTTCATGGCCTCCACAATTGCCAAGTCTCCACTTGTGCTAGCTATTTCTGCAGGGTTCCTTCTCGTACAAGGAAGCTAAGAAATCCTATGAATGAGCTCTGCTGTGATTTGAATGGGCTCCTCCTGCTACAAGTACCCATCATGCACCAGGCAAAGCAGTTGCTTGATGAAAAATATCGTGATTGGGGCCCGATAAAAGTGTGGAATTGATAGGAGGTGGAGTAGCCCGACTTCCTCCACCCTGCACAACCATTTTTGTGGTTGCAGTGTTGTAACTGCCCCCTCTGTGCTTTGGTCCATCAGCTAGCTAGTTTCCAAATGAGGAAACTTCTTACTATCCGCGAGGTCCCAGTCTTCAAACTTCATAGTGGGTATGCGGCCCACAACCGAACCTTTAAACAGAACTCCCTCGGGGAGGAATGGGTGTTGAGTGTGCTCTTAACGACATCCAAATATTTAGGTACCTTTACCCTCCCTTTCCGCGGAGGGATATACTTGGGCAACTTCACTCGGGTGCGTACTGGCTGGAGGTCTTCCTCCATCTCTTCCTCTGGTTCCATCTCTTTGACAAAGGTCAGAGGATCCTCTTCCTCCTCATCGCTCTCAATATTAACTGTTTTTCCCTTCTTTTCCATCGACAGTTTTCCAAACCGCGGATTTCATGGAGGCATACGAACTGGTCCTGCTACCTGTGGATCCTTTTTGGCCATTGGTGTTTGGGGCAATTTTGGAATTTCCAGCCCATCCCCCACTGGTGACATAGGGTTTGGTGTTGCTTCCTTTGCGGTCAACATTGCTCTTCTAAGAAGGTCCTATGTCTCTTTCGGTAATACTTCAAATACTGAACTCATTGTCAAAGCCTCTAGAGCCGTAAAGTCCATGCGCAATAACTGAATTCTCAAGATGCCAAGGGTTGTTCGGTGGATAATCATCGGGTATTTATAGGTCCGTCGGAATTCAAAATTGACCGTTCCCTGCTTTTCTGGCTCATTAATCCTATATTGGCAGTAGATTGTTTCAAATCTAGTTCTGACTCCGTGTCTTAATTTCCCACCATCTGCTTCTTGTTGTCTTAAATTGACCATCTTGTCATGAACAGTGACATCAATAGTCACTTTCCAGTTTGTCCGCGCGGCAGTGCAGTCCCTTGTGCGTGAACGTGACCTGTGCATCATACTGATTCTATGTGCAACTTCCATGCCGCGCATCCCCCCTACAGACTCTTTTATAGCCCCACGCTCTCTTTCAACTACTTGTGCTGAGATTATGCTTCTATGGATAGTCAGGTAGTCGCACTATTGGTGCGAGGCTTCAAGTCACCTCTCAATCCGGTCTGCAGGCTTCCCTTAGCTACGCTCATGCCCGTTAATGCCTCACATTCTTCCTTATGCAGTGTGCTTCCTTAGGGACTCTGTCTGATAAGGTGCAGTCGTAGACATGGTAGTCTAGCAAAACAATCTCGGCGACAATATTCTATTGCGGGGGTAGGGTTTCTCATACTTGGACCGGTCCTTCGGTCATCGCATAATGCTTGCGAGATTTTAGTTTCCAGTTCTTTGATCTCCTCGTCCATTAATATGCTTTTCTGGCTTAGTCGCACCCAATCCTCTTCAAGTTCGCGAAGCTCAATATTCCTTCGTTGAATGGCCTCTTGAATCTACATATGTTCATCCTTGTGCAGCTGCATAATTTCTTCTCTCTGATCCTCACGTGCTATCATAATTATGGGGTTGATTTCCGGAGGACTCTTTCCTACAACCCCGACCTGGATTCTGCTCGTCGTCTTCGGAACCATTTCCGTGCATAGGTTCCTACACATGGCCCCATAGGCCCATCGAACTGCTGGCATGCACAGGTCCCAATCAGTTCATCCCGTCTAGTAAACTCTATTCATGAATCCACATAACTTTGTGAAGGCTCCAACGTGGAATTTTTGTAGCATGCATTGCGTTCCCTGCGTCGGGTTTTGATTTTCGATCCTTAGTTTGGGGTACGCTTGAAAACGACTTCGTCGACATGGGGAGCACACAAACTGCTTCGTCCTAGCTGCCCATCTCGCGTATGATGCTGGGGATTTACACACCGTAAGCGCACCCATCTTCTACCTTCGCGCCAATTCCCCATAGTTCTTTGAGGTGTATGCCCCCATTGTGTAGGCATCGCGCACAATGCTCATTCTGGCGCATCGTACTGTTGCCGTTTTGGTACTGCACTTTCAAATTTGTCTAAGGATTCATGCACTCTTATTACCCCATCATTTGTTGGTAGTTCTCTTGCTTCGGTCGTCACTCGCCACAGTGATCTAATCATCATGTCGCAATTCAGCAGTGTTACTTCGTGCAACCGGTTCTACTAGTATTATATTTCTTCATCTGAATCCGAAGTACATGAACTGTCGCGCTCCCATGAGATTCTCTCATTTGCTATTAGGTTTACCCGATATTGGTATTGCGTTTTATTTGTTAAATTCAATCCAACTCATCATCATTGTCATCATCGCGCACAGGTTCAGTGTAGCGTGCTCCTTTGGCTGGATCTAGCGGAACTACTACACGTAGGGACTTATTCTCGAAAATCATCTTCTACTTCTTCAGGTTGATAACTCCATTCATATCCGTGGCTCAGTCCATTCCTAGCAACGCGGGGTAAGGGTTGTTGTCATCAACAATCTCTATTACCTCAAATTTTGTCTGTGTACTAGCGCCTTCGATGTCCATTATTACCCCTTGCAAACTTTCCATGGGCAAGATCTTTTGTTGGTCTGCCATCCGTAATTGAATAGGGGACCACTGTAATGCAGGCCTACCCATGCCTTCCCATGTTTTCTTTGGTAACACATTCGCGTCTGAAACTAGGTCTAGGATTATCTGATCCATTTCATATTCACCAATATGCGTCGTTAATCTCATCTCCCACCCAGTGTGTAATGTATGCTTTCCTAGTTTTCGGACTACGTGCAGTTCCCCTGACCTTGCGCACTTAGTTATCAATTCTTGTAGTCCTTTAACTACCTTATTATCATGTAGTAGCTTCATGCATGTCTCTAAAAAGGTAGTAAGCATAGAAGGTTCCATTCCCGGCTCTGGTTGATCCTTACTACCTGAAGTAGAGGCCTCCGTGAAGCTCTTCTTGGCTTCCATAAATATCTCCTTTGTGCATTCCAAGTCAAACTTAGGTTCCTTTGTAGGAGCCTTGCGAACCCATGTATCTTCCTCGGGTTGCTTTCCCTTATCTTCCCCTATAGTTGTGCCGCTTCTTAGCACCATGTTCACGTTGGGGTCTTCCTCATGCGGTTCAGACCTCATCATTTGGATATTTTGAGTCAGAGTAGGTTGTAGTACCCCTTTCTCGCACATCTGTGCAATCAACGTAGGACAATCTACTGCTTCATGATCAAATTGAGCACAATATGAAAAAGATAGTCTCGTCGGATTAGTACAATCGTGAGCATAGTGCCCTGTTCCTCCATAATTGTAATAGATTAGCTATCTGCGGCCCCTTCCTGGCCCCATTCCTCCTCATCCTCGACCTTGCCTTGGATTCTAGCACGTGCCATCCTCGTGGATGGATCAAGGCCTTGCGTTTCCATCTACATTCTATACTCTGGGGTCCACTCCAACATTAACTCATAGTTATGACAACTACGCTCGTCATGGCCCACCGATCTACAAAAATTGCAAAATAGCTGCCGGGGAGTTTGTGTGTACTTCTATAACAAATGAAAGTTTTCCGTCGTGTGCTTTCCTCCCACCTGACAGATCGCACACCAGAGCGTGGGTGCCACACTCGGCCCTGCTTGTGCCTCTGGTCTCAATAGAATTGGTCCCCCTCCTACCAAGTAGTTCACAAATACTGGACAGTGAGCCTTATCGTGACCTTGGCCTTTACATTTGATGCACCACACTTCTTCGCATGCCTCTAGCTAGGGTGCCCTATCCTATGTCAAACTCTGCATTTCCAGGCATAGGTTCTATAATTGTACATGGATCTATTTGAGTCCCAATCTCAGATCCTGTATCGATGTTTCATGGAACCTCATCGCCATTTCCAGTGCTTCGGCCTGGGTTGAAAGATTCTATTGTTACAGTGCCGTCCTTAGGTGTGGTTTCAAAGACGCCACAAACCACACGCGGTGTTGTGCATTCGTTAGCATCATTTTAACCTCGTGGATCATACTCTTCAGTCTCTGATCCATATACCATGGGGTCTCACTTGGAAGGATCGCGATTTCTTTAAATCTGATGATTGACTGTGTCTCTGATTTTGGCCGGCTAAATTCTCTATTCAGCACATTCTGGATCTCCGCTATTCTTGCATTTGGGTAATCATTCGAGTGCTTGATATACTAGGTCAGCGCGTGGTCCTGCAATGCGCTCACCAACGTGGTCTTCTTAATGTTGTCATCCGTGATTCCTTGGGCTTCCCACACTGCTCTTACCACGAACCAGAACTGGTCCGGTACTCATTCCCTACTCCTTTGAATACGAGTAGCTTGATAGCGCTCGCCATGCTGAACTGCAGGTTCGGTGGATGTGGGGTGGTTAAAGATGGAGGTGAAGTAGGTGAAGTGGGTGATGGTGTAAGTGGAGGTGATAACTGTGGAATACGCTACCTTATCAAATTGACTACACTTCTCAACAAAACCCAAGCGCGCTCTTCCTCGCTTGCTCGCGGGGTGAAATTAAAGGATTGTTTCCTAACCCTTCGATCCCTTTGTAGATCTTTCTGCTTCATGTCATTCCAATCATTAATGTATTCGCATATCCCGCTTCTCACATAACAACATCTTAATCTAGGTATTCAGGGATTTGATGTACCTACCTCACGGTCCCTTGAGAAAACATCGTTATGCTTCACTATAGCTTGCATTTGTGTCTATCGCAAACTTAGTGATAAACCCCCATATTATTCGGTCGAGCCAATGGTCCACGACCCATGTGATCTTATCTTCTGATGCCTCTAGTCTGCATACTAACTCCGGGGTCCACACTATCGGTTAATCGAGCTTGTACCTTCCCTAGCTGTTGGCTAACCTCACGATCCAATCATATAGCTCTGAAGAGAAGGTCACGGAGAATATCTCATGGATTTTCGTATATATGTAGCGATCCAGCCACCTCTTCTCAGATATCTGTGGAGTCTTGTTTTCCTATGTTACGACCTCGTGAAGCTTCTGATCCAACCAATCTTCAATTTCGTTCTTCGTAGCGTTCCAGTGTTCCGACATCAGACATCCCTTAGGTAGATCCTGGTCCCAATAATGGAACCATTTGTTGGCTTGTTGGGGCCTGACCCAGGTTTAGTCGTGAGTTAGCCAAATAAATCCCTAAACCACTGGCCCTTTCAGCAATAGTCCACGGAGCTCAGACTGAGGTCTCACCCGAGGTAGTATGGAAGGGTGCTGGAACTAGGTTTTCGCACCCTAGGGATGTCTTGATGGGTCTTGGACGGCTCGCGATCTCACTCTACGCGCTGCGCTACTTCTGTGCAACTGTCTATCTAGTGCAACTACCTTGTGGCTTAAATGAAGAGCATGAATGTTCTTTACCCTTTATTGTGTTATTATTATTATAGATCTTGAATTAAATTAAGTGGAGTAATACTTTCATTTACCATTCAACATAAATAGACATGCGCGCAATCATAAACTGTAAACAAATGCATAAACATAAATATAGAAATAGATACGCGATGTTCCAAAACCAAATTATCTTTCTTAATGCTTTTTCCAGTTACAACCCATTTCCTACCCCTGCGCACACAACTGTAGGGGTCTGCACACATAGCTGCGGAACCTCTATATATTCCTACCACCCAAGGCTCAAACTTACAGACTCAGAGTGAAAATTGCATTCAAAAACCCATATCACTTCAAATCAGAACTCCACCAAAAAACTATCTTCTACACTTAGAGCCTCGCTCTATTTATACATTCCCATGGTCCGCGGACCATGGGTAGGCCGACACACTCTATATTGAAATACCATATTTTTAGGCCGGACTATCCTAGACTCTCCGTTCTGTACCCGCATTTTGTGGGGTCTTTGCATTACATTGACCCAAAACTGGGCTTTAAGCCCAAAAAATCAGCTATGGTGGGGGATCCGCTGCCAAACAAATGATAAAAAGTCTATCTAAATGTTTCTAGTGCAAACAATTTTATAGAACAAATAAGACATTAGTAAATAAGTAAATCCTTACTTTATTTGCATCAAAGAAACTTAATCCATTTTCCTCACAACTATGAATGTTTGATTCAATGGAGTAATGAGAAATCAATTTTTTTAATTGATTGTGTGGTATTTTTTCTTGTCATCCAATGCGTTTTGCTCACATTTTCTTCTCTCGTCATAAAAGTACAATTGTGAATTTGTTTGATTACAACTTTTTGAATTTGTTTGATTCAACAGAGTCACGATGGATCAAAAAAATTGAATTGAACTGTGTGGTATTATTTCTTATCATCCAATACATTTTCCTCACAGTTTCTTCTCTCGTCATAACAAGACAATTCTGAATTTGTTTGATTATTTTTATTATTTATTTTTTGATTCAATGGAGTCACCATGTTTCTAACTTATCCAATTGAAATGGAAGCAAGGCCATACCTTGTAAGTATATTCAAATGGAATTAAATTCATTTTCAATTTGTAATAGCGAGGGAGAAATTAAGAGGTTGAAAATGACCACCAAAATAAATGGAGTCTTGATGTTTACATCAACCAAAATTGTTTACTGTTATTATTTACTATTACTGTTTACTCTTTTATGGATTTTTCAAATTATAAGACGAGAGTTGTTCAAGATTTCATTATTCTCCCATTTTTTTTTGGGTTGACACTATCTCTATTGGTAGCTTTAGGAACATGCCATATATGTCAACCATATATGTCATCCCTTGTTCCCTTTGAACCATTTATTGAACCTTGTAGAAATCTAATGAATAATATGACACTTATTCACAGAGATTATCCCGATTATACACTATTTGCAGAATCACGCATAATACATAACCTCCTCTACGTTGATTATCAATGTAGCAGTATTAAGAAACAATCACATGCGTACATTGAAGAATCAATCACACATATCAACACAGTATGTACCCGGGGAAAGCATAAAGCTGAAAACCCCACAACTATATGTATATTATATTGATTGAGATCATGTAATAATACATAGTACAATACTCCTCGCAAGTACTCAGTACTATCTCCACCTGTTACACACAAACTAGCTCAGATCTGAATCAATCACAGGTTCAAATCTCCACCGCCCAATCCTGCATAGAGAATGGATGAGAATAGCTGAACCATTCATGTGTTTCCCTTATGTAATGCTACACAATCCTCATTGGCAACTCAATCCCACTGATTGTGCAAATCACATGCACAACTATAGTCACAACTGACAGCTGTCTTTCCCTTTCACTCACCTCTAACACTTGTCTCCATTGAACTATCCATGCACTGAGTTAACCAATGTATTATTTAGTTGCTTTATGAGTTAATAATTAGTGAATTAATTAATAACTAATTCAAACCACTCAACATTAGTCTATTTGCAAGTTAGACTAACTACAACTAGTTCGACTAAGTCAAACTGAACACAATTCCATCAACTCTTGATCCAACTCCACAAAACTCAATCACTGAAGTCCTAACTAAAGTCCTCCATGCAATAGCTCAAGTTAACCCATAGGAACCTGTTGAAGCCCCGAAAATCGGGTCGACAACAAGGGGGATACCCACCCGGTCTGGACCTTGGTTAGCAACTCGTTATCCGTTTGGTATAGCGGGTCCGACTGGGGATAACGGGACCGGTTTCCCGAACTTGGGTGTGTGTGTGTGTGTATAGAGTTGAACTATGCTGATCTGAGAGTATTTTAAATCTAATCTAAATCGAATTCTTTAAATTTACTCTATGTTATTGTATCTAATGAGAAACAACAAATCAAATCTATTCTAACCCGGGATTGTATATCTTCCATTATGTGATCTAAAAAGATTTCGAATAATAAATGGTAATAAAGATCATTCATCTATCATAAGAAAAGAAACCATTTGAGATAAACTACTTTGCATAAGAAGTTAGGCAAAACAGTTGTGAACAACATATCACATAATAAGCCATTCATATGTCACACATAAACAATATGACTCCACCGTACAAAAGTGCCAAATGATAACCCATATATTTAGGCAGTAACATATAAACAACTGAAACTGTAAATTACTTAAAGAGTATAAGCAGACATTGCCAAGAGATAAAAGTACCATTTATGACTAGTTCTACCCATAAGCCTCAAGCAAAACAATCTATTTCTACTTGTTCTAAAATCTACCAAGAGTACAGAAGTGCAACATCAGTAGTAGATATCAAAATGCAAGTAAAGATAAATTTCGATCCATCCATTCATCAAAACCTCCTCTGAGGGTGCAGAAGTGCATGTTCTGAGGATAAGTTTTTGACAAATCTCCGGACCCTTCTCTAAATGCATGAGAAGGGTTAAAATACTACTTCCTAAATCTAATAATAGTGTTTTTACAAAATTGTAGGATACGGTTCTCAAATGACCGTCCCTTTTCTAATCTAAACAAAAAGAAACAGCAAACTACTAAAAATAAGTTATTTCTGGATCTGGTCTTTGAAATTGCAAGTGTTTAGAATGGATTTGAGAAGAGTCGGTTGGCCGACTTTTGTGCTGAGCTGGGCTGCGAAAATGGAATCTATGAGAGCTGGCACTACCTTCTCTGCTGAGTTTGTGATGCATTTCATAGTCATCCATTGACTGTGTGGCTTAACTAAGTATGCCAAATAGCACTCCCAATTCAACCTGTTCAAAGCCTGCATTGCTTTTCCCTTTTCCTGCGCCTTCTCTTTCCATTCTGCCTGTATTCGTGACTTGTTTGGTAGGTATCCCGGGGTGGTTTCTGTGATTAAGTTAGCTCTGTGTAAATTTTCATTTACACAGTCTATAAGAACACTAGCCTGTGTCGCCGCTGCCTCTGCCGCCTGTTTTGCCTGCTTGATTTGATCATCCCACTTGTTAAAGAGAAATTCTTTATGGCTTTTGTTTATTCTGTGTGCATTTTCTCTCTTCCCTTCCTCTCCATTCTGCCAATCTATATACTCTGTCACTCGTCTGTCAACCTGGTCGTAGTCACTTCGCAGGTCTGTCACTTGATTGGTGAGTTTGTCGCTCAGATCGCAATAGTGACTCCACTGCGATATTTTTCGTCCCAACTCTTCCTGTTGCTGCAGAAGTTGCTCATTTAAACTAGTATAATCTGAAACGAATTCGGAAAGCTTGGGCTCGTCCTTATGTATTTCTTGTAAAGCTTGCAACTGCTCTCCTTTTTCATCCAGGCTTTTCTGATAGCTTATCTGCATTTGCTGAAAACTTCTTGTAGTTTCTCGAGTTGTTTGGACGCTTCATTTCTGCCATTGGCCTCTTGCAGCTGTTGTTGCAGTAGCTGTATATGGTTTTCTTGCTCCCTCAATAGTTTTTGAACTTCAGACGCCTTGTCGATAGTCGCAGAAGCGTATGCTCCTGCAATTTGAGACAATTTTGTGAGATTTTTCGTCGGGTTGCTGTAAGGGTCTTTCCATAAAACATCTAAATGTTTGGCGTTCTGTGACAGCGTATTCTTCAGCTTTCTCTTCTTTCTTTGTCTCCTCACCACTGCTTTATGTTGAGGACTATAGAACACGTATAGTGGGGGAATTTCCTCTACACTAAGTAGGAGTTCAGGAGGCGGAGTGATATGAATGTGTTCTACTTCTGAGACACTACCAACCACGGTTGAAACCATTTCCTGTGTTACTTGCGCATCGCTTACAGGCATCCTTGGGACTTGCCCTTCCGAGTTGATTAGCTCGTTGAATTTTTCCCACTCTTTATCGAGCTCTGTCGTGACGAGCGACGATGTAGTGACGGGAGGAGGGACATCTCTTGGTGAGGAAGCGATAACTTGCAGTTGCGACATGGCGCTTGACTGGGAAGTATCCCTGGCTGCTTCTCTGACTTTCCCTTGGTCGCTTGCAGACTTTTTAGAGTGTTCGGGTGTTCCTTGAACATCGTCAGATTTGGATTTGGAAGAATTGGAGTTTCCGTTGAGGCTAACACTTGGAGTAGGCTCTCTGGCGAGCGGTTGCATCTTTTCTAGAGGAATGTTGGCTAGCCTTATTTCTTTGAATAACAAAAATCTTTCGAGGTCGTTTGGGGACAACCTCGACTTAGCTTCTCGCAAGACTTCCTAGAATGAACTTTTATTTTGAAACAAGTCATCAAATAAATCTTTCTTTCCGGTGAACACTTTTATTCTGACACTTATAGTGAAATCATGGGCAACGTTATTTAGGTCAAAAGGTCGAGTGGGGAATTTAAATAATTGTAGGGACGTCACATTCCCTACTTCGGCAAAAGCATGTCTTACATCAAATAATGAGAAGGCCCCACAAGCTATAGGAAACTGAGGCCGTATGGCCTTCTTCTTGTCTTTTAACTCTTTTGTTAGGCCGCCTTCCGAGAAAGTCTGATAGGCAATTTCCCTAGCCAAAAGCTTTTCGGGGACATACAGAGGTAGGACATGTGGAGGTACAGTGCTCCCAAACAAACTGATATAAGTGAACCATTCTTCCCCGAACCATCTTGCGATGGGGATGATGTCTATTTGCGCTTCGGGTGAGCACCTCAGGGGTTCTTCACCATACATCATCCTATATAGGGGTAAAATGAGCCCATGGAAAATCTGATAGAAGTGAGGGGCAAACTGTGAATCCCATAATACTTTGTGGTAAACATGAATAGGCGATGGGTCTTGGGTAGTCCATTTCCAACCCATAGTTGGAAATTTAGATACATAGCAAATAGAATCCATAATGTAAGTAGACAGATAAAACAGAGGATAGACCCTTTGTGACGAGGATCTCTTAGAACGGTAATTCATGACAACAGTGAACAAATTATCAGAACATATTGTGGCCCAATCCACGAGATCGGCATTTGTGGCAGCTTCTGTGAGTGGTAGCCATTCAGCTGAAAATTTATTTATGTCTGGCATCCCAAACAGCCTGCAGAGCATGGCTGCAGAAAAACAATATGGAGAGGTGAGAGAACTTGTGCTATACTTACCATTTTTATCCTTTTTTAGTGGATCCTCTCTTCTGGTCCATTCTTTAGTGGTTTCTGCCAGGATTGGGTTCTCTGCTGCAAATTTCTGGAAAAATTGCGTCTTGTAGGTCGTCTGAGGCTTCGGAAGATGGTACATAAGCTTTAGGTCTTGTGCGGCGAATGATCCTATGAGCCCATGCTCTGGACCCTTGAATTGTCTGCCTTGCAACTCTGCATTGTCGAGTATCCATTTGATCATATCTGTATAGGGCAATATCTTGGGTCTAGCTGCTATTCGATGGAGAAATGAACAAGCCAGCTCTTCTAAGGATGCCTCGGAAGAGTTTGGCGATCCTGCGGCGCTATCAACCTTCATTACTCTGGGATTTTCCTCCTCCAACAGCCTATACATGCCTTCACAGGTTGAAATTCCTGCGTCCCTGTTGCATGCAGTGTCTGTGTACAAGGGCACCATCTCCTTTGCCTTTTCCTTTGCCTCGGAGCCTTGGGCATTATTCTTCTTTCCCATTTGCTTCTGCGTTCGAATTTTTGAATGTTCTTATCTCCTAGTTCCTGCAGATTACAAGCGAGGTGGAAATGACTGATTGAGAAGGTGATGGGAGAGTTTTAAATGCAACCGATATACTAAAGATGCCACCTTACGTGAAACAATTCTTGAGCAAAGCACGCATCTTTATTTCATTAAATAACTGACAACTAACCCACTTCCTATCATTAATAGCGCATGATTTGAAGTCAGATTATGGTAAGTGGTCTATCTTTGAACAACGTTCCTGAAAGATTTGCGGTTAAATGATTCATGATTCGCTTTATGCTCTATCGAAGATCGTGCCATCGCAAGGCGCGCTTATCGCAAATCGCCAGATCGCAGAATGTGTCATCGCGGTGATCGCAATATCGCAGGTTGCAACGTCGCGGGTCGTAGGAGTTTGATGTTTGTTAAGTATTGCCATTTCATTTCTGCGATGTGCGATCTTGCGATCTGTGTTATCGCAGATCGGGAGATTTTGAGGTTTTTTCATATGGACACTACTTATTGCGACGCGATGCTAGGCTTAACGTTGGGGGGCCTTGCACATTAAAGCAATTTCTTAAAGACCTTTTCCCCATCGTAGACTTAGGTGAAAATATTTGAAAGACTACTTTTAAGCCTGCGATGGTATCTTTATTTTGAAGAAGGAAAATTTGATTTTTTTCTCAAAATTATACTAGGGGTCCCCTATTCATTTAGTATTTTGGGTAGATAGCTAAATGAAAAAAGGGGGGGGGTGTTGCTGGCCACAACAATTGGCGATTCACTTGGGAGGACCAGTTATCTCTGACTTTCTTTTGACGTTTTTCAAACATCTAAAAATAATAAAAATTTTCTCAGAAAACTTAAACTTTATTATAGAAAGATAAAAATATTATACTTCAAACTATCAATGATATTTCGTTTCAACTCTTTTCTATTTACTTGTATTCTTAGCTTGTTTTCGCATTTACATCAGCCCTTACTTGGCCTTGAATAAAAATTAAGATAAAGTCTTCTCTATATAGCAGTCATTTTCAAATATGCTTCTTTGTCGCAGGTAGAGTCTCTGCTGCCAGCAGGCGTCCATAGCCTCGACAGGGTTACCTATTAACCAGTAATGATCCTTTATCCTGCCTAAGTGTTTACAACTATTCAGAGAAAAACCCATTTTGACACTTTTTCTTTTTTATTCTCTAAAGAACTATATCTTGGTTTGGTGGCCAAATTACGACACAGTCATTCACTAGATTTATACCTTTGCTGAACAAGCTGGCTCATGATGAGACCCCCTGTCTTTTGATTGCAACAATCTTAAGTCGTTGCCCTGTTTTGATGGACAGTTTTGGCAAAGTCAGCAAGTTATAATATCTGTGATGATGATAAATCGGCTCGTGATGAGACCTCTTATTCTTTGAGATATAGTGTTTTCATTAGATTGCTCCTCTGAATGCTGTGATTTCCTTCGGCAGGGAGGAAGTCAATTTTCTTTCCTTAAGAAAGTTCTGGATGACAATAACAACGCTTCTTTGGTAATCGTTGTTTCTACAAAGACTCCTCATCTTGTCATTGATGCCTTTCATTGTACTGACGTAAAACAATTACTTCGCTGAGATTATTTTCTTCAGTTTTTTGGAGTTGAAACTAATATCATATCTGGATTAAAGTTCTATTGATAATAAAGATCAAGTTTCAAAGAAAAATATTTGTCATTCATAGAAGCAGAAGTTCAAAATCCTGATAGAGAAAAAGGTGCCTCTCGTAAACTTCGAATGCTGTTTAACCAAAGCAAACTTTATTCATGGGAAAAACTTAATGAAGTGAGAGGCAGACATTCCCTAAGGGCGGGTAGACAACAGGGATGATCTTCTTTCCTTATTTCGACTATCAACTACTCAAGAATAAACCTAACTACTTAACTAAACTACTCCTACTCCTACTCTAATTTTACACAAAAATTTGACTAGGTGAAATGATATTTCCAATGGAGCCATTTTCTCATTTTTACTCCTATACGTATGCAGCTTTCCAACGTTGGTGTTGAGAACGGAATTTTCTTTGTGGCGTTAACGTTGGATACAGAATAAGAATGCATAATCCCAGTTGGAATTTTGTCTGAAATTTCTTTCTCGCAAAATCTTCCTTCCAACTGAGTATCTATTGGATCATGAAAGTAAAGATGAATTTCTGTTGTATCTTGATGATCTTGTAATGAAGGAAGTTCTGTACTTCCTTGACATAGCTTAGCTTTCCGCAATGGAAGCTCGTCTTTTGGGTGCTATTTGATAAGATGTTGGTTATGCCAAAATAATCTATCAAACTGAAAATTTAAAACGCAATCTGATTTTGTAAAAGATGAGTGTAAGTGGGAATAATAATAAAAAAAGTTTTTTATACAAATAAAATTACAGTACAACTGGGATAAGTTTGTAAAATTTTATTGTTCACAAGAACTGGCCAGGTCATGTGAAACAGAAGATAGATTATGATTATGAATAGGCATGGGGGTTTCTTCAAGGTATGAGTCATAGATTGGGAGATCGTCTTGGTCAGTAAAATCAGGTGAATGATCTTTGGCCTCAAAATGAGGATTGAATGATATGTTTTCCGAATAAGAATATCTCTCATTTTTAGAGCTTTGATGAGTTACTTGAGATAAATCGATAACATCGCCGTTGGCAAAGTAACCATCATAACTGATTTTACCAGTTTCCCTAGATTCTTCCTTTTGGTCATATAATTTCAGACAAGGAAATTCAAGTGTTCCTTGCTTGGAAACAATCGAGGGATGTTCTATAGCTATCTCTTTATCTTGAAAATCTAACGGTGACTTATTTGACTTATCCTCTATGTTTTTTGAAATATCTTTAATGTTGAGAGGGGAAAAGTTATCATCATTAAAAACATCAGGGTAAAGAGAGAAGTGTGATTCTGAAGCAACGTGTTTAAGATTATCATCATAGAAACATATTCGTTCATCAGATTCAACATAGACATCAGGTTTCAGATCATACCTTTGTGTGCTAATACTTCCTGAAAGAAAAATAGTTTGCTATTCTGACCTTGGCGTCTGCATCTGTTGATTTGCAACGAGATCATCTGACCTCGTATCAAAGTCATCTCCTAGTTCCAAAGCAGGTTTCCCTCCATCGTCTTCGCTTTTGTCTTCTTGTATTAGAGTGTGGATAACTCCTAGGCTCTGAAGGCGTTTTTCATTATGAGTGATTTGCATATTGAAATTGGAATTCTCGTTCATATTAGAAAGAAAAGAGACAAAACTTGGATTAATTTCTACTTGATCAGATATAGGAGGCAGGGAAGGTTCAGCATACTCTAAAGATTCTTCATCTATGAGTGCAGTTTCTGTATCGTATTTTAGACAATCAAAATGAAATCGCATATTAAAATCTCTAATAGGTTCATCGTTTTCTTTGAGATGATCAATTTCATCGTATACCTGGTCATAGTCATAACAATCAAATTCAAGAATAAAAATCTTGGCGAATTGATCTCAGTTGTGGATCGATGCAACTGGGAGGTTTCTGCACCATTTTCTAGCTTCCACCGTGAGTGTAAGAGTAAAAATCCTGCATAGAACGCCTTCATAAATTCTTGGAATATCATAACCTTAAATTCTTTGAATAAATTGAAAGGCATGATTAAAGGCAGAAGAGTTATCCTTACCATTGAATTTTACCTGAGACAAGAGTCTTACCACTTCAAGTGGAGTGTTGGAAGAGGTAGGAACATGGATGCAGCTCCAAATGGGAAGTCTGTGAGCGGCCATCCAGATTCAAATGTTACGATTTGAAGATCATTCCAACAGAAACTATGTTCAGGCCCTCCTTCTAGTGCCAAATATGTTGAAGCCCTGAAAATCGGGTCAACAACAAGGGGGATACCCACCCAGTCCGGACCTTGGTTAGCAGCTCCTTATTCGTTTGGTATAGCGGGTGCGACTGGGGATAACGGGACCAATTTCCCGATCTTGGGTGTGTGTGTGTGTGTGTATAGAGTTGAACTATGCTGATCTGAGAGTATTTTAAAGCTAATCTAAATCAGATTCTTTA
>APFE030619558.1:0-62394 GCA_000404065.3 Pinus taeda
ATTGGGCATGGAGTCAAGGATGTGGACTGAAAGATGTGTTTTCTTTGGCAAAGAAGGGACTACAGAGCAGGATAGCTACACAAGGAATAATATCAGGTTTGAATGAGGATGAAATGGATTTCAGGGAATGAAAGACAGCTAAGTAATTTTCATTCATGCTAACAAAGGGAACGTGACTGAATATTCTATAGGAGCAATTAAGAAATTACTACAACAATATTCATATACGGAGGAAACTAGTGCAAATATGAGCCTAAGAGGAATTCATATTTATAGGGTAATTTAGAAGGAAAACATAGAGAAAAAGCAGGAATTGAGGGCAGAGCACGGCTAAGTGACATCTGAACTATTCTTTTTTCCTGCAAGTTTAGATCATGACACAGATACGATATAGCAAACATAGCAACTGTAGAAAAAGATGAGGAAAACTTATTAGTCCATGAAGAAGCACGAGAATTCTGTAATCCTATCTTCAGCCATCAAATACACATTTGAACAGTCCAAACACACATGTTCCAGCAAGCTTTGTTTATTAAATCTCTCAGAGTGTACACAGCAAGTCTCAAAATCATCTTATCGATCAAACACCTCTCACCCTTTGAACAACGAACAACGTTGTTTAAATAGGCAAAATATCTATTACAAGCAGATCTCAGATCGATCTAATGGAGTCACAGCTTCTACCCTAATCTGTACTGAAATAAATGCAAGAAAATATCTATCTAAGCGGCACTGGAGGTAGCAGTATTAAAATGAAGTTAAGTATGGGTCATTTCTTGTGATGCGCTGGCTATTTGGCCATAACTCTGTAATAACTGCCCAGAAATCCTTTGTCAGTATTGTTTAGGCGGTTCCATAAAATAATCTTCGTCTGTTTGGATTGAGGCGGTGGCTGGTGCATTGAAACAGTAAGATATCAATGATGGTTGAATCATCACAGCTGAGTTCATTTACTGTCGAATTTCTCTGGGATTCAGCTGGAAGTTCATCATTCTCGGTCAAACGAGGAAAGACAGTCCCGTAGCTGAGAGATCGGATCAAGGGCCGGATGCGACCTTCGGGCCTCTGGTTCAGACCACGGTCCCGTGGGAAACTCTGTATATCACCCCTGCCGCCCGACTACTGCTCCACCCCATGAGATCCCTGGCACATTCCCTCGACATAAAGGGCATACTCTTTGTATTATCTTTGCAAAGCCCAGACCTGGTATCTGAAATGCCATCTCCGTTCTTCTGAGTCAGAGTCTCGGCCATTATTGAGTAAATTATCTTCTAAAGCATCATCATATAGTACTCTACTAAAATCAAGAAGCCACCTATCGTTTGTAGAACCAAGATCATCGATGTCATCTGCTGACAGAAGTATAGCTGGAGTCAAATTCCTCCTCCTAGAAGTTCCTCTGGTCAAAGCATCCCACAGTCTCCTCCGGATTCGTCGACTTGGCCACAAGTTCCAACTGTGAACAGCATGTAGATTTTTCTGCCTCACATTCCTTAGCTCTATTTCGCATTGATTCTCCATGTAAAAATAGCCGCCTTCCAATTTGAAGTTCTATTGAGCCAACAAGATTTATCTTAAACGCCTGATCATAAGGAGAAAGCATGCCGACTGTCATTCTGTACAGAATATTGACTTGAGACTTGACATAAAATACCAACTATTTTTCTTTTCCAGCACATCTCCAGATTTGGGCAGAAACAACACAGGATGGAAATTTCCATTCTCTCCAAATGCTCGTCAAGGAATAGCCAACATTTTTTTAATAGAGGAACAAATCCTTGCGTCCTTGTGCGATGCAAAATGAAGAGGCTATTAAGAATCTTCAGCACTGAAGTCGGGCTCTGATGGCTTTTGAAGTTTAAGTAGTGGTGTCATTGGTTCTGGTAACTTCATATTACGCAATCTTTGAACTCCACGAAGAGCATTAGTAGCAAAACGGGATACATAAATAGTTGCTCCAAGACTGGAAGAAGCAGCACCACTGTTTGCTGTCATAGCAGTCCGTAATTTTAGCTCCTCTCTACGGCGGAATTCATCATTTTTCCGTTTGCAATGCCAGCGCTGAAAGGAATATACATAAACGGCAACAGAAGCTGCAAACAAAAGAATCGACCCACCTTTATTAGGTTTGATAGATTTCAAACGGTGTCCCATATACCTACGAGCTCCAATTATCAATTTAGCAAAGTTCCCACCATGTGTCATTACAAAAACATCAGACTTCAAGCAGACAAGCAAATCAAGAGCAGCAAGGCTTGTAACATGTTTCCTGAAGGAATTGAGTTCCTCCTTTGTCATTAACTCTTCCTTGGTAACCAAATTTGGGAACATATTTCTTAGAGGAGCCATGCGATTCTGACCACCATAAACTTGCCCAGATGCAACATAAATCTGTGTCTCCTTAGGATACCCCATTGCCTTCAAGATAACTGCAACTTCACCTGGTTCAAGTGGACAGCGACCCTCTTTTCGTTTCTGCAATGCTAGTTGCCATAAGTGGGAGCCATTTTTATAACGGCGAGGCCACTCCTTTTGTTTGTAAGCAGCCATCAAGCCAAGTTTGGCCTGGTAATGCATCTTCACGAGACGACTCAAGGCATATCGCCCTAACAAGCCTCCAGCAAAATTAAGTATATCCACTACATTTTCCATTAGTATAAATCGTGGTCTTAGATAATCAACAACATCCATAAAAACAACAATTTGGTGGTTCCAAAGATCGTCTAGAGGAGCATTGACATTGCGAAACCGATTGAAACCACTGGCACCTTGACAAGGTGGGCCGCCACAAATAACATCAACATCGCCAGGTAGCGGTAGAATTCTCCTTCTTCTTCCAAGATTCACAAAATCCTTTAGCAGTTCCTCACAACCCGTTACACTATCATATGGCTCCCATGTATCTTCCTCTTCTACATATCCTCTCCAGTGCACCTTGAATTGAAGGCCACTTTTTCCAGAATCATCTGTACCCCAACGAATGCCGACAAGTTCTTCCACCTCATTTTCTTCATCATCTAACTCAGAATCACTCTGACTATCAGCATTGCTGGAGTTATCATGTAATTGTTGTTCAGTGGCAGTTGATGCTACATAATCCCCGGAATTGACATACTTCTTGCATAGTTTTTCCCATTCTTTCAGCAACAACAGAAAATTTTCAGCTGATTCATTTCGGACCTCTGTTTCTGGGTGATTGTATCTCAAGCTGTTGCATGCAGGCTGATCCAGGTCCACTGCCCATCTCTTCTCTTGATAGGCACATGAAATGTTGAAATTCTGTCTGACTGGGCCTACTGTATGGCATCTCTTCCCTCTTTTCAGAATTCTTTTACTGCAGGAAGGTCTGAAATTGCATCTCCAAGAACGACTGCTTTATGAAGCTTTGGCCGATTTATTTACCTTTAAGCAGGGACCATTGCCTGCCCCTGCAAGCTTGCCATAGTATTTCCGCTCTCTTTTGAAAGCCTTATAATTTGGCTCACAAGAATGGTTTATGCAGCTCTGTGCAGAAACATGAAAAATGTCATTTGTTTCATCTGCATGCTATTTTAAAATTGCGTAGCTCATCTTTGCTTTTACCAAGAGAACCCTCCCCGGTGCAAAGTAATGAATGGAATGTTTCCCAAGCATGCTCAGCACAAGAAGTGCTGCAATAATATTCCTCAGAACATCCACCAATACAATTTATGACAGTAGGCAATGGAAATCTCTCTGAATATGGCAATTTGAGCACCCCATTAAGAAGAGACTCAATAACTTCTTCAGGAATACGTGTTCTAGTCTTTGAGTGCCTATCAGAACAAGAATCTTCTGTTGTTTTAAAGCATTCCCACATTCTTGTGAATTCACACCCACTGAGCTGCTTGGAACAACTCCTGTAGCCTCTTGAGAAGATTTGATCTTAGTTTCTTTGAAATTACTAGGATCAATTACCAACAATTCATTTTTTCTATCATAATGTGTCATGTCTGAAACATGTAAACCCTCATGATCATGAACACTACAATCCTTTTCTGGTTTTCTTTCAGAGCTCACACTTAGAAGACCTGATGCGCTAGTATCTTCAACCAGATGCTCAAAGACAGACAGACATGACAAGTCTATTGGGCTATTGCCAGAAGTAATATCTGTCCTTTGCAGGAAAACTGAATCTTGTTTGCCTTCTGCAACACCCCAGTACTGTAGTATTTAGTTTTTAATGTCATCATAAAAAGGACCTGATAATTCTAATGTCTCCATGACTTTTGTCAAATCCCTTTTGTTGTAATACATGTATGTGGCGGTTGGATTTGATGCAGAGTCAGACACCAGTAGGTAGCCACAAATGCCAAAGAAGACACGCCCATATGGATCAATACCAAATATCTCAGCCCCATTCAATGACTTCGATGCTCTAGATCCCAGGGCATCAATTTTCTCTACAGCACACTCTGGACAATACCATTCCCCTTCAGGTAAATGAGCTTTGGAAACTCCAACACATCAAAAATGATATGCTGAAGGGAAACCATCACAACAAATCAAATTCCCATCCATTCCACATAGGCATCATTCATCACTATTGAAATCATCGACATCATCCATCCCAGGACTCATAAACTCAGTCTGTCCATTCTTAAAGCAACTGTGCTTGTTATGTGAGATTGAACTATCTGAATGAAAATTTGTCTTCTTGAGTGTAAAAGAAGTGGAAAAACTGCTGGAGCATAGAGTTTAAGAGGAAACACATGCACCCAAGGGAAGCACACTTGACATCCACAACTAAATTTGAATTATCAATACTAGCAGGCCTCTTTTGGCAAAGTAGAAATAGTAGACAAATGCTCATATGACTTTGGATGGTGCACAGTGGTGTCTTTGAGGCAATGTAAGAGGACATGCTTGAGAAATGTTTAAATAGTGCCTGGTCCATGGTCCTCAAGAATACATGCAATGACTTTTGTGCCTGAGGATTTTGTGCCCTCTTTGTCATAGTAGCAAATTTCAAATATGGAACATTGTTGTAAGCAAAGCATGACATATTTGGCTTGTACATATGTCGATCACGAAAGGTGAATGCCTGCTATGAGCAGGAGGCTAACACATCCATCCTGGGGTGAATGAGCAATAACAACTTGAAGATTGGGGATTTCCACAGGGGGGGCCTCCTTTTCTGAATCAGAGGAGGAGGTCAGATGGACACATTTCTGGGCGATGGCTATATCGGAGGAATGCGCTGAACCATCGGTGGAAGGGACCACTGAATGAGGGGCTTGATCAAATTCGGCATCGCTGCCTTCATCTTCAGAGCTAGAGGAATCAGAATCCACAACAAGCGGTGGAGAGCAAGGAGCCCAACATTTGGACTTGGGCTTGGAGAGGTTATGCTTATTCTTTTTTGCGGGAGAGATGGACAGGAGTTCTATAGATGCCCTCATTGGTGGCAATGGCGGCAACAGAAAGAATTATTTTCATAATCCAGTGTCTAGGTCTAGAAAAAGTCATTTATCTTGATATTGATTTGATCTAGAAGTCCTTTACTCAAATCTAACTATTCACATAATCTGGCATATGTGTAGAGACCTTTGTTTTCCCGCCAGTAATCTCCCATTAGGAAACTACCCAAGGTGTTGCCTATAGCTTTATAGACCTTAGTATGCCATAGGTGGGCAGGTAAGTTTGGAATCCTGATCCATATAGGTGTCCTGGTAATCACAGCAGTTGCTGGATCAAAATCTGGGAACCAAGGAGTCAAGAAGAGCCCTGCAGTTCCCATGAACCAAGTGCCTTCTTCTAAAGCCTTTTCATAATGCTTATTGTCATAAAATAGAACAATGAAGTATCCTTTTGAACATAAACTGATCCTACAATGATGAGTCCAATTTGCATGAATCCATGCATAGAGATCTTGAGATCATGGCCAAAGTCCGTTGAATATGCAAATGATGCCTCTTTCTGCAAATTCTTGAAGTTGGATTGCAAGACCTTCATGGGTGATTTCAATAGAGGGAACTTCCTCTATCTTGTCAACCAAAAGAGGCTTAGGTTTAAGGGCTTTCGGGGGTTTGGGGTTCTCAGAGTGTACTGCATCTTTGTAAGAGAAAGGAGGAGTAGAGGATGACTGTCCTGCTACACCTCCTCTCAAACGGAGGGTTAACACCAAAGAGTTGTTTCTGGTAATGCTATAATAAGATAGGGGAAGAAGGTCTTCAAGTTGTTTACCTTGAAAGAGAATTCTTTGAAGGCCTGAAGGGATCCCAATCTGCCATTCTAGATCCAGTTTAAGATCCAGCACCAGATCTGAAGAACTGACCAATTGCAGGATGGTTCTGCCTGTAGGCTGAGAAATTTGGATCTGAAAGGAGTCAAAGAAGTGCCTAGACACAGTGCCAGGGCCTTTTGTGCTTCCGAGAGAAAATCTACCATGGCGATGGTAGGAAGGGGATTTCTCCTCTGCAAGCATATCTGGCAAGTTCGAGAAGAAGATCCGTTGGACCACCAGCAAAGGGAGAAAATGGTCGTTAAGATTGCTTGTGCCATCAAGCTCAAACAATTGGCGAACAACAAGGCCGACCTCTGCCTCTGTGATTTCTTGAATGTCGAAATCTGGTGTCGCCGCCTTGTTGAATTCCACTCCACCATCGTTGCAGTCGATATACACAACACCATCGGAAGAGGTGTGCAACCTTCCCATCAATGGGTAGAAGTGTACAAGCGCTTCTGAGAGGCTTTTCTTTTGAAGATCCACCATGCAAATGAAGTACTGGTTGGCGAAGGGCATGTGGTATAATAGACCTTTCTGAATGTAATCGCAGTAGAGCATCTACAAATCAGACGGGCAGAGCTTGCATTGTTGGGGCTACGAGGGACTAACTGGGATTGCCATTGATTTTCGGCTGAGGTGGACCACTCGATTGCTGCAGGGGATTAGGGCTTCTGAAGACACGGTGAAAAACCCTACATCGTTAGCTGTGTTGCCAAAGAAAATTGTTGTTTAACTTCAAAGGCCTCCCTATTTATTATTCATTAACTGATTCCTTGAGATGATAACAAATCATTTATTTATTTATTATTTCTAGATAAAATTTTAAATGCTTTTTCCCTCCTAAACAAATATAATAAAATATTCCAAGTGGTTATTCCAAGAATGAGATCAATAATATTTTATTATTTTTCATTATTAGAGGATAACTCGATATTTTATTATAAATAGAAGGGTTTTCCATTCATTATTCACTCTTGATTATTTTCAATGCTACACCCACTATTGTAACTTTGATTATTTTCATTGTCACACACCATATTTTTGTTGGGTTGATGCATTATAGAGGAGAGAGAATCTACACAAGCTAAAGGTGTTTAAGGATATCCAACAACCCATCCCATAGAAGGGGATTGGTAACATTTATCTGTTCTCTTCATAGGTGTTATAATAAAATTATTCTTTACATATCTCGTTTCCATTGGATGATTGGAGTTATTACTCTTTCTTTTTGCTATTTAACTATGATTGTGGCATAGATTTGGACTTTGGTAAGTTTTGTTTCTATCAATTACTGCAGATCTATAATGTTTAGCAGTCGTTTATATTGTTGAGATTGTTTGTCATCCACAATATTAAGTGGGTTATTTTCGTACATCATTGAGAAGAAAACACTACAACAAAATTGACGACTCTCCCAGGGAATAATTCCTATTTAGAAACCTCGGTCTCCAATACAAAATTGGTGACTCCACTCACTTTTATACATCAGATCCAAAATCCTAGGTGACCTTCGGTTTTCAACTTAGGGTTTCTTGTTTTCTTAATTCTATTAATGTTTCCTAGTTTTTTAACCCTACATCTAATGAATTTTTTACTTCTGCCAGCTTTCTGGTCATTTCCATAGGTCACGAGAACTAGTCATGAAAAAGGCATCCCTTTTTTTTCGAGATTTACCAACTGACAACCATGGAGCAGAAATCACACTTTTTGGCCAAAAGTGCGTTTTGGAGGCTAAAACGCACTAAACAACCCAAAAAGTGTGATCTGTATAGAGAAACAGGTTAGTACCTGTGATTTCTTGGTTTTAGGGTTTCTTTTCATATCTGTTTCTGGATTTTGTAGAGCTATCTGCTGAGTTGTGATGAGCCTGGGTATTGCAACAAGAATGCTGCAACTTCCAGGGCTACCAGCTTTACTTATCAACCTGGGGTTTGTACAAACTTGGAGGTGACAGTGCTATATTCACAAGTAAAAGTGAAGGTCTTTCTTGTTGTCACTGCTCATCTGGAAAGAAACGCCAGGGGTTCCAAGCCAGGTTTCTATAGGGTCAAAATAAGCTTAATTCTTTGATGGAAGAAGAGAAAATATATTCTAAGAGAGAGCTACTCTACTACAGTAATGAAGAAAACAACATGTAATGCTAAACCACACCATAACCTAACTAACCATCTAAACAACTATGCTAAACAGAATTGCTAAATCAACACTAGCTTTATGTTGCTATCTAAGTTGGAAAGGTAAAGAGCATTAAATTATACTAAGGTTAAGCAAAGGAACTAAACTAAATCTGTTTGCAAGAGGAAGACTAGTTAGAGATCGAAATTGGTGAAAGAAGGATGTAAGGATGCAGTAATGCATAGGGATCGTTGGGTCGATCAACGAACATAATATGGACGACAGAGATCTTATCACAGGGGCTTAAGTGAATAGATGGATGAACAGGGTTTACGAACAAGATGAATGATAGAGATCTTATCATGAGAGATTTAGTGAATAGCTAAATGAACAAGGTAACGAAGCAGATGAACAACGAATATCTTATCACGAGGAATTAAGTGAATGGATGAATGAACATGATTAATCGACAGATGAAGGACATAGATCACATCGCGAGAAGAAAATGTGCGGAAATGATGGAGCGAGTTTCAAATGTGGTAAGCAGTTTCTTGCATGCCTTGAAAGCAGTAAGTTGTATTTCTGAATTTCACATGATTAGCCTGACTGAGCGATACGTAGCATGAGAAAACCACTTTTCTTGTGTGCTCTCAGGTGGATAATGGTTGTGCAAGAATCCATGTGAGATTAAGCGATAGTCGTCAGATCAAGCTAGACAGATCGATGGTGGAGATTGCGACGCATAAAGTATTGAGGTGACACAATAGCCATTGGATCAAGATATAGATAACTGGTGGAGGTTAGAGCGCATAAAGTAAGTGGAAAACTTTGCACGTGATGGACATTGGGTAAACTAATGAATCAGATGGTGATTGGTCAGGTTTATTGTGCCGAAGGAGGTTTCAAATGAAAACGACATAAAAAACCAGTAAGGGTGAGGGTGGACTGAGAGTAATGGAAAAAGATGACAGTGAAGCGAAACAAGTAACTGCATCAAACAACAAACTCCAAAGCTCTTGTGAGAACTAGAAACTTGTGTTTTTAGGGTTGTTGAAGGGTCTCTTCCTCAAGTCATGTTCCCAGAGGTAGGAGGTGAGGCCGAGACACCTGCGGACAACCTTATTGTGATATTTTCCTCCTAGCTAACCCGCTAACTGAAAAAGGGAACAAATAGAAGTAAAGTAAAGCACAACCAATCTACTCTATGCTATTGAATAGTTAAACCATAAATCTATGCTATAATGTTGTAATGAAACTGCAACTACATAAAAAAATGAACATAACCAAGAAGCTACTTAAGCAAATGAACAGAACCAAGAAGTTATGCTATCATACATGTATAGTAAAGCGAAGCTTTGGCTGCTCAGGCTGGGCCCTAACCCAAGAGCTTCATCCCTCTGAGTTAACTCAGTGCTGGCTTGAAACAGAACTCATCTTTATTATAAAAACCATGAATTACATAACAAAATTGTCACAAGTCTTGGAGCTCAAAATAAAGTAGTGTTTTACAATAAAAATTTGAATGTTGTTGTGGTCCTAAGTCTCTCTACTTATACATGAAGTCTCCAATGAATTCCTTCCCATTAGGGATTCTTGGCTCCCCACTCAAGATGAACTGGTTTCTGTCACTTTCACTTGCTCGGTTGTCTTTTAGTCCTCATGATTTGGTTGCTTTCACTCCAAGCTGATGGAGGAATATTCGAATGGAGGGGTTTTAAATGAGGAGGATTTTCCTCCTATAATTCCTCTCCCTTGTCCCATTCTAGTTTTGATCAAGGTCTTTGCCGCAATTCCTTCTTTTATCCTTTATTCCTGCATTTTTCCTTGCTTTTATCCTTTATTCCTACATTACATAGACATTAGACTGCAAAGAAAATATCCAACTCTAACTCATCTCATAAACAAAATATAATCAAAAGTGTGCAATAAGTTGTGAGAATAGTTGGTTTGGCTAAGCTAGGAGGTGAATTAAGGCCAATTAAGGTCCATACAATTACCCAATGATGGGGCTCAACATCACCCCCTACTGAAAGTGTTTCTCATCCTCTGAGCAACTTAGTCAATGTCCATGTCCTTCATTGCTCTGGTAGCCTCTCTGACATCCCATGTTTCTATTGTGGTCTCTTCTTCTTGTTTATAGAAGCCTTCTTTCCTTTATACTTCCTCCCACTACCTATTTTCCTCTTCTTTCTTTCTCCCTTCTAGCATCCCTAGGAGTAGTGCTAGACTGAGTTTTAGGCCTACCCAATTGACCTTCAACCTTTGCATTGATTGCTTATACATAGGTGTCATGTTGAGTGCCTCTCTCAACCTTTGAGGGGAGTGATATTCTCTGATATTCAAAGATATGTGGCAGTTTTTTCCATCTCCTTTAGCAGGCATGTATATTATCATTTCTTAGTAGCCTAAACATATCCTCAAAATGTGAAATTTCTTGCTCTTGGGCAAGAAGATATCTAGGTGCCAGCTGAGGATCACTTGCAATTAGATTATGGGTGTTGATTAGGGCCATGGGATTTGATTGTTTAGCTCTGATGAAAGGAGGTTCATTTTTCTCTCTAGCCAATATTCTTTCATATCTACAACCCTTGGTTTATCATGGTTCATAGATAATGCCAAAGCCATTAATTGTAGATCACCTAGCTCTACATTATGATACCAAATATTCATGTCTATGAAGGCCGTGTTGTGCAAGTAAAACTCAACCATTTTGCCCCCATCCTCTAGTGCACTTTGATCACAAAGGTCGATAAACTACCCGCAGTCTTGAAATGGCATGGTACCCCTTTCTAGTAGTTTTTTAATATAAAATTGTAGCCATTGTTCTTTGAGGTAAAGAGCATAGGATTTAGCTGGCATCCTACATTGGATGGCCTCCAAGGAGAGGTTGGACATACATGCTAGTTGGTTTTCCTCTTCCTACATATATCCTCTCAGGGGCCTCTAGAGACATCCTTGTTTCAATTCCTTCTTCCCCTCTGATAGAAGGACTAACATAATAGGTGAGGGTTTTGATGTCATCCTCTGCTGGTAAGTCTCTGAAGACTGACCATTTTATAGGGATCCTAAGGTTTTGGAGGGTATTCTCAATGAGGATTCTGACCAAACCATGGTGAGCCAGCTATTGGGAATTTCGTTCCTTTACTTTGTTGCTGGAGTCTATGAGTGATTGCATCAAGAAATAGGGTATGTTGAGTCTTTGGTGAACTGGTGTTTCTACCCCAAATTTTAGTTCTTCAAGCATCCTAAAATTGTAGCCATAAGCAACACTGTATTTACCCTCATCTGAGATATATTTGTTGATTTGGTAGCCTACCTCACTCCATGGGTATGGAAGACTATCCCTCGTTACTCCATTTTTATCCTCTGTGGGTTCTTCACCTTCTAAAAAGGATTTCCTTTTCTTTCCACTTGACTGTCTACTTTGTATTATTTTCTCCATGCAATTCCTAGGACAATTGTGGTGACCCTACTAATGATCTTTGGGGTGAGATATATATTTAGCCCTCTAACTATAACAGTGGCATGGATTCTACTGTGTGGAGTGGGGGAATGAGAAAAGTCTTGAGAAAATAGAGTTTCCTGTGTATGTAATACACTAGCTTTTTAGAGGACTTCTAGTTCATTTTCTTGTAAATGGGGATGTATTTTTAGATCCTACCTCTTTAGAATGGTGGTAGTGGACAATTCTCTTGATATTCCCTCTTGAACCCCTCTCTACCTATCCTGTAGACTACCTTTGTGTATCCTATAGACTGCTCTTGTAAACTGTTCTTTTAGGAATTCTCTTGCAGAACGATGGATCCTTACTTCCAGTGGGTGGCCAGAGTTATGAGAGCTACTTGAGTGAGGGAGTTTCAAGGAGGTGGAATGCATGAATGCATGCAAACGATGTGTTGTCTCCCTTTATACCACCTCATCATTCCCACTCCTTGTAATCAACTCCCACAGTTGTCAAATCAATAGTTAACCACTTCTTGTCCTACTCCTCCTCTATTCTTTGAGTTGAGTGATGTGTTAGAGGACACCCTGCTTTGTATGTGATGACTGAATGAAGGTGGCCAAGTTAACTAGCGACCCTTTCACATACAAACCAACTACCTCATAAGCTTTACAACTTTTGAACAAGTGATGCATATGATTGAGTGAGTGGGATACTTACCTATGGTCTCGATACCATGTTGCAGTTTGTTGAGGATCAGAGGCATTGCATTGTTCATTTGCTACATGGTCATTCTTCCTCCTCTTCTGTTGTTTGTTGATGATGTTTGTGACTATGGATATGATGTTGCTACTATTGTGTATCTCCTGGATTACCACTTGGCAATGTTTGGTATCTCCCTTATAATTTCTTGATCATGTTACTGGATGGTGTTGTGAGGATGTTGTAATGAATGGACATAGGGAGTAGGAGTGTGTGGGAGTGCAAGGATGATGGTAATGGATGAGGTGAGTGGTTAGATCATGTCTAGAATGAATTTTGGGGACCTAACCAACCTACCATTCATGGGATCCTGTAGAAAACACAATCTTCACCTTAAATTGAAGCAATGAAGTAAAAAAAAATGGAATTGATGGAGGGATGCATGGTAAGGAGTGGAGGATATGAATATATGTGAGGCAGGTTCCCTTTGGATGTTCTCTTTGCTCCTTGATTGTCTTTCTCATGCACTTGAAAATAACCATTATGTCTTTTTTTTTTTTTTTTTTTGTTATATTTTTTTTGAAAAACACCTCGGCTTCCTTAGAGAGGTTTTCACCCTAGATATCTGCCCTGGGCGTCTCAAGGAAGGTTTTCACCTAGGGCTCTTCTTACTCTTTTTCATTTTTTCTCATCCTTGGGCCACCTTACGAGGTTTTCAATGTAAATCTGGGACTCAAATGCCTCATGGATGTTTTCACCTGAATCCTTATTCTTTTTTTCTCTTTTTCAGTGCCCTGATGAGGGAGTAGCTGGAACTTGCTCCACCATCATCATTGTATTATTGATATTGTCAATGAACTCTTGTTTTGATAAAGGCCTCTTGTACATTTTCAATCAGTGTCCATTAACAAGCAATGGAATGGCTTCTTCATCTATATTTATGATTTTCACTAAACCATTATCTTCGCACCTTTCCACCACATAATGTCTGGGCCATCTTGTCCTTAGCTTGCCCTTGAAATCTTTATACCTAGAATCATATAACAATGCCCAGACTCCCTCTTGAAATTGCTTCTCCTTAATATGTTTGTCATGCCAGATCTTCCTCTGAAGCTGAAATATCTCTGTATGTAAGAGCTTCTGCATTTTCAATTCATCCAATCCATTCAAATGGAACAATCTTTCTTTCTGTGCATGACTGAGATCCAAATCTAGTTGGGTTTCCATCTTTAATGTGTTATATTCAAACTCAATGGACAGCAAAGCATTTTTCCCATAGACCAGCTCATAGGGTGTAAATCCAGTGGTGTTCTTCCATGTTGTATTATAGGTCTAGGTGGCCTCAACTATTCTCTATGCCCAATCCTTCCTATTACTGCTCACTACCTTGGTTAAGATGTTCTCCAATGCCCTGTTGGTCACCTCCACTTTCCCATTAGCTTGTGGATGATAAGGAGTGGAGGTCCTATGCTAGATTTTTTGATGGCTGAGAAGTTCTTCAATCATGTTGGAGGTAAACTTGTAGCCTTCATATGTGACTAGCTCTCTAGGGTACCCAAATTTGTAGAAAACATTCTCCCTTAGGATCTCAGCCACCTTCTCTTCTATTGCTTCCTTAATCGCCTTGGTTTTAATCCACTTAGTCAAATAATTAGTGCACACAATAATATACTGATTTTTCATTGAAGGATGGTTGATAGGCCCAATGAGGTCCATGCCCCACTTGTCAAATGGCTCAAAAGTCACTTGAGGTTGTAGGGGCATTTCATCTCTTGGAGTAGGCTTTCCCATCCTCTGACATCGATCACACCGACTAATGTACTTTTTCACATCCTAATGAAGAGTAGGCCAATAATAGCATGCTTGCAACACTTTGAATGTTATCATCTTTGTTGAAAAGTGACCTCCACAAGGCCCATCATGACAGGTCATAAGATGTCAAAAACTTCCTCTTCCCTTACACACCTTCTGAAGATTTGATCTGGGCCAAGTTTGAATAGATTTCCCCCAATCCAGGTGAAGGGGGTGATTTTCCTAACTATCTTTCTCTCTTCTTTGTAGGGCGTGTTTGGTGGGAACTGTGTTGATACAAAATAGTTTGCTATTTCAACAAATCATGGGAAATAATTGAAATAGCAAACAAATGCTCATTTGGTAACTCGTCATCCACCGTTCCTTCTTGACCTGCAGGTAAATTCATCCTAGATAGAAAGTCTGCAAAAACATTTTCCTTACTAGGCTTATCACTAATAGTTAGATCAAACTGTTGTAATAAAAGCAACCATCTTATAATTCTAGCATTCACATCTAGTTTTTTGATTAAATATTCGGTTGCAGCATGATCAATATGCACAAATGTTTGATAGCCTCTAATGTAATGCCTAAATTTGTTTAATGAAAGCACAATAGCTAGGAGTTCCTTTTCGGTCACAATATAGTTTAGCTCAGCCCTTGATAGGTTCTTACTGATAAAATAGATGGCATAGGGAAATTTCTCCTCTTCCTGACCTAAGTCTACTCCTATGGCTTTGTGTGAGGCATCAGCATGAATATGAAAGGGGAGGGTCCAGTTTGGGCCTCTAACGATTGGTGCAGTGTTTAATTTTGTTGGGCCCCTATAATACGAATGATTCCCCCATTACTATTATCATTGGATCCCTTATTTTTATTATTGTGCCCCTATTGTCCCCATATTGTTATTAGTATGCCCCATAGAAACCCACTATTGTTATTTTTGTGCCCTTATGTTATGACGGCTTGATTATATTATGATCTCTTAAACTCCTATATATTGAAGGGAGGTTTAGTCATTTGAATCATCCCATAATTTTTCATTTCTATAATGTAAAGGAGGTTTCCCCCTCGAAGAGGCTGAATTCTAAGGCATTGATCTATATTTTCTATCTTTTCGTGAGCTGGTTTCCTAACATTTTCTATCAGAGCTTTGGATTCTAGGGTTTTGCTACTCCAAAAAGGTCATCGTGGAATTTTCGTTATAAATTTGTTTCAGCGACATTTCAAAAGCTACAAAAAAAAGGCATTTGATCCAAAATCATTTTGAACTTCGGATCCAAATTTGAGAGCTTATCTCGCTATATTTGCAGAGACATGATCTGAGGAAGTTAGGGTTTTTGCAGGCTCCTAAATTACATTCCAAACAGGTGACATGGGGAAATATGTTGTAACTTTTGTTTTGAGCATTAGATTGAAAATTTGTAAGAATTTACAAAAACAGGATAGCCTGTAGTTTCTGGTGCATAAGTTTCAGATACTAAGGGCGAAACAGTGACACATGGCGTGTCATACAAGTTCTCTCTACTGAACTAGTTTATAATCAGGCCACCATGGGAGATTAGGCTTAACTCTTTCTTAGAGAATCCAATCTTCATAAGAATTGTGGGGTTAGAAAGAGGACTCAGAGGGATACCACAAGGAAATATTTCAGATATTTGAGATTCGTAGTTAGAGAGATACAACAAATTCAATGTCGATGTCTTACAAAGTGAAAAAAAAGGTGTGTAGTTTTTTTTTTTTTAAATTGTGCATAAGATTGGTTTGAAAAAATATTTTGAATGAATTCGAAGGGAATAGTGAAGAATTATTAGCATTAATTAGTGACCTGAATAAAGAAAATGGAAACACCTAGTAAGGAACTGAAAGCTCTAGCATGACTCGTGAAGAAGAGGAAGAAATGCAACATGATATATCAAAATTACAAGACCAAGTAAAACAAATTTCACTCTCACTAAAGGTAAATGAAGCCAAGATGAATGGTGTGGAAGCTAATATATCAAAATTACAAGACCAAGTAAAACAAATTTCACTCTCACTAAAGGTAAATGAAGCCAAGATGAATGGCGTGGAAGCTAATATGAATGGCATGCAAGTTAAGATGGAAGCTAATATGGATGGCGTGGAAGCTAAGATGGATGGAATGGAAGCTAATATGAATGACATGGATGCTAAGATGAATGGCATGGACGATAAGATGGAAGATTGAAGATAAATTTGAATAAGTTGCTATAAGAAATGGTCACTAATGGTGAAAGGGTAGTAAAGGAAACTCATGATGAGAACAAAAAAACTATTAATCATGATTTCATAGACTCTAATTTTGGACTGAAGACCCACCATGTTCCAAAAATTGATATGAAGAAATTTGATGGCAAGGATCCTGGAACATGGATACTACAAATGGAGAAATTTTTTGATCTCCATAACGTGCAAAACACATAAAAGGTATGTATTGCAACATTATATTTGGAACCAAATAAGTTTGTATGGTACCGATGGCTTTTGTCTCGTAAACAAATTGTCACTTGGGCAATCTTTCTAGAATAAATGTGATCAAAAAATGATCCTAGATGACTTTTTACTCAAAAACGAAAGTCAACGGATGCTCCTGGGAATAGTCTCATTCCATAGATATTTTCAATCTGAATCTACTACAATTTGAATGGACGAGAATGGAATCCGAATGAAGAAGTTATTGCAGAAAGAAGTTAGTCCAATGTCTTTTAAAAAGGAGGCATTTCCTTATAAAAATGGACTTAAGGCCATCCAAGGAAATCGCATCGAAAAAATACAAAGGAGGAATTAACGGCAGACCTTAAGGATCCCCCATTGTGATCACCGATATATCGCATCGGAGGAAGGCCTTCATGTGATAGAGGAACCCCGGGTAGAGCGACTTGCAATTACGATGAGTCAGATTGGTGATTGGTAACGACGATATATATCAGATCAGTATAGTCCATTGGAAAGTTGTATAGAACCCCAGGCCATTGTGAGTGTGGTATGGGATGCACCGATATCAGTGATTGGTGATTGGCGAATGGGATCGCAACCATGTAAAGGGTTGTTGACATGCGACAATGCGATATGTCGATATGCAACAGCATCGACATGCGATTCTGATAACGCGATCGGCGATTAGGATTGAAACAATACAAAGGGGGTCTTGCCTATTGCGATTGCTATAAGCGATTAGAGGACAAACTCGAGAGGATTATAGGATCAATTGAACTTTATTTAAGTTTCACCTAAAGGCTCATGATGTGTTTTTCATGAGTTTTCCTATGTTTTTCCGTTATGCTGCTATTTTCATAATATAGGGAAAAGAACGACTGACTGTGTCATTTCCATTAGGAACAGTCCATCGCATCTGTGTCACACTATTAGCAGGTGTTTCTGTAACAGGAATGCATTATGAAGCATGCGGAGCCAGGGTGTCAGACGCAAAGCCATAGAGCCAAAGAGCTAAAGGGCCAAACATAGAGCCACAGAGGAATGATTCCTCATGATTGCACAGAAATGAATTGATGGAAGCCGCAGAGTCAAAGGATTATTCAAAGACCAGAGAGTCGAGCGAAGAAGCTAGTCTCCCTTCAGAGGTTTTCCCTTGAGAGACAAAGTTTCTCTTCATGGAGCTCACAACTAGGCAAAGAGCTAAGAGCAAAGAGCTAGAGCCGAGATCCAGAGCCAGAGCCAGGAGCTGAGAGCCAAAGCCAGGAGCTGAGAGCCAGAGCCAGAGCCAAGAGCCAAGAGCCAAGAGTTGGGAGCCAAGAGCCAAGAGCCAAGAGTCGAGAGCCATAGCCAAGAGCCAGAGCTGAACGTTGAGAGCCAAGAGCCGAGAGCGAAGAGCTGAGAGCTGAGAGCTGAGAGTTGGGAGCTGAGAGGCAAGAGCCGAGAGCCAAAGCTGAGAGTGAGAGCAGAGAACCGAGAGATGAGAGACAAGATCTTAGAGCCAAAGCCAAGAGCTAGATTTGAGAGGCAAAGTCGAGAGCCGATAGTTGAGAGCTAGAGAGACAAACAGCCGGGGATAAATATAGCATTTTGAGCCCATTGGTTCACTTGTAAACCTATGGATTTGAGTGTGGAACTTTTAAAATAATTTAAGACATAATCCCAAAGAGCCTAATTGAGTCGACTAGAGCTCATGGAGACGTAGCCCAAGATCTTTGGGTGAACTCATAATTATATTGTTGTTATGTGTATGATGTTTATTTGCTGCACTATTTTACTATTATATGTTGCATATCAATTTAAGCAAATAAACTTTAGGCATTTGGTCAGTTAAAGGAAAACTAAAAGCATACACGTATTTCAAGTTCTTTTAATTGTGCAAATTATCAATCATAAGCATAAATCTTGGAAATTTTTTAATCTTTGGAGTGGGAGAGGTTCTTGTAAGCTGACAAGAAGCCTAGTGCCCCATTTCAGATTAGGTGGTATCAGAGCCAAGTTGATTAACGCCATCTTCAAACAAGGTGGTACCATATCTAGTTATATCAGAGCAAGTTATACCATGGCAGGTGGTACCATGAAGTAGGTGGTATCATGGTGATTGATTGATCAAAGCAAGATGCTTGATTGATAGAGCAATCTATTTTCTTGCTTAACTTGAAAGATGTTCAAACAGTTAAGGATTGATTGTTTGATTGTTGATAAATTGACTATTGTTTGAGTTTGCAAAGGTTTAGGGAAAGCTATTGATAACTAAGTCTAGGAGAGGATAAGAAGGAAGAAGGGTTGAAGGCATTCTTCTTATCCCAAAGGACCTCAAACCAATCCTAGAAGCATAAGAGGTTTGTTGCAAAAGATTTCTTGAATAAGCTCTTTGTTAATATTGTTTGAAGTTATTTTTTTCATTTTGATAATGACAACTTCTACAAGTGAGTCCTCAAAACCCTCCTTCATCACAAGATTGTGTGATAAAGACATGAAGCAATAATTTTTCATTATGATGGATATGGTGAGAGAAATGTATGAAGATGGAAGGAAGAGCATCATACTACGATAGTAGTTGAATTCCATGAAGGAAGAGAAGCAGTTGCTTTCTGACAAATTGTCGAAAATGAAGAGACAACTTCATATTGCAAATATGAACTTGGAAAGGGTGCATGAGTTGGAGACACAAATCTTTGTTGCCAAAGAAGCCTTAGTCAAGTATCAACTTGAAGAAGAGGTAAATAATTCTAGTTTGTCTTCAAATTCCTCTAAAAATGTTTATGTTGGTTCTTTTGAAAAACATACAAGATGTATAGGGTCCAAGTCGATGTAAAAAATGGGCTATGAAGGAAAAGGATTTGGCATACATGCATAGGGTATTATTGAGCCAATAATGGCTGAGGAAAGGCCTAAGGATTTGGGTCTTAGCTATGGACAATCTTATGGAGAAAGTTCGAAAGCTGCCATGAAGAAAATTGAAATAGTTCCAAGAATGAGTTTCATTTCAGGTCTTCAACCTCAAGAGTGTGAAGATTTTATTCTTGGGGAATGCAATAGTGTAAAACATACTTTGTAGAAAGAAGGTGTATATTAGCATACACTTGAACCAGCAAGTTTTGGAAAATCTAACACCATTGAAGAGATTTATGGTGTTCCAAAGGGAGCCACTTCTTCATTCGATTCACCCCCTCATGAAGGCAATAAAGGTGAAAAAGAAAGGTATAATTCTAGTTCTAATCATATTCCTTTTGATTATTTTAAGCGTGATAAATTTCCATATAAGCATTGGAAAAGAATTTAATGTTCCTTTTGTGGGTTGGATAACCATAATGTTTCTAGCTATTGGAAGAGGATGGTCACATGCAGAAAACTTTGGAAGGAAAAGAAGAAAGAAGCCAAAGGTCCACTGGATAAGGAAAATCATGTAGTTGAGGAGATGCACATGTGTTGCACTTACTGCCATAAGCAAGGACATATTGCTAAAAGGTGTTGAACTTTGAATCCAACAATGCTTCCACGAAACTTGAAGAAGGTGGAAAGAGAGAATGGCAGGAATGGAATGAAAGATTCCATAAATGATGTGTTTCAAGATGATTCACATGTTGTTGTTGATGTGCAGACAAAGGAAGGACCTTCAAAATGGATTGGTAAGAAATGGTTAGAGTTCTTATCCAATTAAAGTTGCATATCTTTTGATGTGAAAAGAAATTTATCACATCTATTTTCATTTCTTTGTTAGTGGAATGCAAGTTGCAGGGTTTTACCATGAAGGTGAATGGAAAATTTGAGTAGGGGACTCACTTTATTGCTACAACATTATGTTCATTTCAGCTTTGAAAGTACAGTGTACTTAAGGGAAAGTTGAAGGATGAAATGCATGCATGAGAATGATGTGCATGAACACAGGGATGTTGATGATTTCCTTGTATTTGAACATGTGTGTGAGATTAACTTGAAGGGTTGATTAATTTGTCGTAAACATGCATGTCATGTAATATTGACTTGGGAAAATTTTATTTGATCTCCAAGATGGAGATAATGATGAAGTGTTTCATCTTTGAAAAAGAATCCTAGAATTCTTTTTCTACATGTTTGACTTGAAGGGTCAATAATTTTAAAGGCATGTTTTGTTGGCTTGTTATATAGTCAATCATTTGTATGCAGATGTAAAGACATGGAAGTGTTCACAAGATGTGAAATCTATTTCTTTTATTGAAGCAAGAGTTTAGGTCTTCCAGTTGTTGTCTATAATTCTGTTGTTGTTGATAATATGTCAAACATATACAAATGTAAATTTTTGTGAAGAAGATGTAACTTCACATCTGTTTGAGCCACCTTGGATCAATGATCAAGGCATAGAAGTTCAAACTACCTTTTGCAACCTTCTCAGTAGGAGTTCTACATGAAGTCAAGGAGGAAGACAGTTTTCAATTGGAGGACAAGCACATCCAGGAAGGAAAGTGTTGATTATATTTGAGTTTTGGCTTAGAGGCACTAGCTATGCAAGGAAAGTTCATGAAGGCTGAAAGAAGAGGGTATTGTTACTCTCATCTACTGCTCAGATAAGTATATCAGTATTTTAGGGTCCAAAATATTTCCAGTGGGGAGGCGTGATCATAAAATGATCCTAGATGACTTTTACTAAGAAATGAAAGTCAAAGGATTCTCCTAGGAATAGTCTCACTTCATATAACTTTTCAATCTGAATCTACTGCAATTTGGATGGACTAGAATGGACTCCGGACGACAGAGTTATTGCAGAAAGAAGTTGGCCCAATGTCCTTTAAAAAGGAGGCGTTTCCTTATAAAAATGGACTTAAGGCCCTCTAAGGAAATCGCATTAGAAAAATCCAAAGAAGGACTTAACCGCAGGCCTTAAGGACCCCCGATTGCGATCACCAATATATCGCATTGGAGGAAGGCCTTCATGTGATATCGAAACCTTGGGTAGAGCGACTTGCAATTGTGATGAGTCATATCGGTGATCAACATCGACGATATATATAAGATCAACACAGTCCATTGGAAAGTGGCATACACCCCTGGGCCATTGCGATTATGATATGCGATGTGCCGATATCGGTGATCGATGATCAGCGAATGAGATCACAACCATGTAAAGGGCCGTTAACATGCGACAATGCGATATGCCGATATGTGATTGCGATAGCGCGATCGGTGATCAAGATCACAGCAATACAAAGGGGCTCCTACCTGTTGCGATTGCGATAAGCAATTAGAGGACAGGTCTGAGAGGATTATAGGAGAGACTGAACTTTATTTGAGTTCCACCTAAAGGCTCATGATGTGCTTTTCGTGAGCTTTCCTGTGTGTTTCTGTTATGCTGCTATTTTCGGAATATAGGGAGAAGAATGGTTGACTGTGTCATTTCCACTGGGAACAATCCATCACACCTCTACCACGCTATAAGCAGGCATTTTTGTAATAGGAATGCATTATGAAGCATGCAAAGCCACAGATCCAGAGAGCCAAAGGGCCAGACGTAGAGTCACAGAGGAATGGATGGAAGCCACATAGTCGGAGGATTCTTCAAAGGCCAAAGAGCCAAGTGAAGAAGCTAGTCTCCCTTCATAGGTTTTCCCTTGAGAGAGCAAGTTTCCCTTGAGGGAGCTCACAGCTGGGCAAAGAGCCAAAAGATGAGAGCTAGAGCCGAGAGCCAGAGCCGAGAGCCGTGAGCCAAGAGCTAAGAGCCGATAGATAGGAGCCAAGAGCCAAGAGCCAAGAGCGGAGAGCCAAAGCCGAGAGCCAGAGCCGAGAACTGAGAGATGAGAGCCGAGAGCTGAGAGCCAAGAACCAAGATCCGAGAGTTGAGAGCTGGGAGTCGAGAGCCGAGAGCCAAAAGCCAAGAGCCGAGACCCAGAGTGGAGAGAAAGAGCCAAGAGTCGAGACCCGGGAGCCGAGAGCTAGAGCTGAGAGTCAGAGCCAAGAGCTGAGAGCTGAGAGCTAGAGAGCCAAATAGCCAAGGATAAAGATGGCATTCTAAGCCCATTGGTTCAATTGCAAAATTATGGATTTGAGTGTGGAACTTGTAAAAGAATTTAATACATAATCCCAAAGAGCCTAGTTGAGCTGACTAGAGTTCATGGAGACGTAGCCCAAGAGGTTTGGGTGAACTCATAATTATATTTCTGTTATGTGTATGATGTTTATTTGCTGCATTGTTTTACTATTATATGTTGAATATCAGTTTAAGAAAATAAACTTAGGGCATTTGATCAGTTAAAGGAAAACAAAAAGCATACACCTATTTCAAGTTCTTTTATTTCCGCAAATTATCAATCATAAGCATAGATATTGGAAATTGTTTAAGCTTTGGAGTGGGAGAGGTTCTTATAAGATGACAAGAATCCTGGTGCCCCGTTTTAGATTAAAATGATAGCACATTATAAGGATACAAAAAGAAACATCATTTTTAGCCAATTGATAAATCTCGAACAAAAGGGTTGAATGATGGAGCACATTCAGGACCTCCAAAAATTGAACATTAGGGTAAAAGATATTCAACAAGAGCATAGGATTGTTGAGCATAGGATTGATTTGTTCATAGGGACTTTAAAGGATAATATCCAACATGAGGTTTTCCTTTGGGAACCTGATTCACTGGAGAAGGCATTCAGGCTAGCAAGAAAAATGGAAAGCAAAATTATGGCAACTACGAAGCCTACAACTCACAACTATAAAGATCGAAGTGTTGATTCCCCTAGCCTTCCACAACCTACAAGGTTGACACCACAAAAATTGGAAGAAAAAATAGAAAAATGGCATTGTTATCTTTGTGATAGAAAATACACTAAAGGTCATAAGTGTGCTCAAAAGAAATTATTCTACATCTCTTGTGAAGAGGAGGAAGAAAAGGAATTGAAATGCTTCTTATATCCACCACCAGAGTGTCAGGTGATGGTTGCAAGTGGAGGAACGATAAATTGCTCTGGAAAGTACCATAATATCAAGTTATCCATGGGATAATATGTATTGAATAGCCCAATGCTTTCCATTTCAATGGGTGGTGCTGATGTTGTACTAGGATTCCAATGGCTACAATCCTTGGGTACAATAACTTTTAATTTTCAAGAACTTTTCATGAAATTTTGTGTGGAAGGAAAGGAATTTGAATTAAGGGGTATTTCAAGGAAACTTGGAAAGATAATTAGCTCTAATAGTATGACAAAGCTTCTAAAGAAGGAACAATGAGGTGTAATTGCACAATTGTGTTCGCTAGAGGTTCCCACATTGAAATAATCTATTTCTCCATATCTCTGAAAATACTTGGACAATAATTCCAAGGTATTTGAGACTCCCAAAGGTATTCCACCTATTAGTGATCATGATCATGGTATTCATTTGATTCCAGGAAGTGTTCCTCCAAACATCAGGCCGTACAGATATCCCTAATTCAACCTAGTCAAATGTATTTCTCTACTCCAGTAGTATTGGTGCACAAGAAGTATGGATCATGGCGCATATGTCCATATTATAGGGAGCTCAACAAGATCACTATTAAAGATAAATTTCCCATTCTTGTCATTGATGAATTACTGGATGAATTGCATGGATCTTTGTTCAGGTTATCATCAAATCAGAATGAAGACTAAATACATTCTGAAAACATCATTTAAAACTCATGAGGGTCATTATGAATTTTTGGTCATGCCTTTTGGCCTTACCAGTGCACCTTCTACATTTCAAGGTTTGATGAATTCAATTTTCAAACCCTTCCTTAGAAAATTTGTGTTAGTATTTTTTGATAACATACTAATCTACAACAAGTCTTGGAAGCATCATGTTGAACATGTTGACAGGGTGCTCAAATTATTGGAGGAGAAACAATGATATGCAAAAAGCTCCAAATGTTTCTTTCAATTACAAGAGGTGGATTATTTGGGTCATTTGTATCTCATGAAGGTGTTAAGGTAGACCTTAGAAAAATTAAAGCCATTAAGGAATGGAAAATACCCACATCCATAAATCATATTCGAGGAGTTCTCGAGTCGACATGGTATTATCGCAAGTTTGTTAAGAATTATGGGAGAATAGCAGCACCTCTAACAACATTATTGAAGAAATATGCATTTTCATGGACTCTAGAAGCAAGAAAGTCCTTCAAACATCTTAAAGATGCAATGTGCCAAGCATTGGTCTTAGCTACGTTGGACTTCACAAAAACCTTTATTGTGGAATGTGATGCTTCAGGAAATGGAATTGGCATTTTTCTAATGCAATATGAAAGACCCATTTCTTTCGAAAGTCGTCCAATCAAGGGAAAATATTTACACAAAGCTATTTATGAGAATGAAATGTTGGCAATACTACATGCACTTAAAAAATGGCGACCCTACCTAATGGTAAGACACTTCAAGGGAAAAACGGATCATGATAGTCTTAGTTACTTTTTAGAACAAAGATTATCTTATGAAGAGCAACAAAAATGGGTCACAAATATGTTGAGTTATGACTTTGAAATCATGTACGAAAAAGGGAAGCAAAATTTTGTAGCATATGCACTCTCAAGAAAGGATGAGGATGTGGAAGCATTGTTGTGCGCCATTTCTATTTTCCAACCAAATTGGATAAATGAAGTGAGGGAGGAATGGAAGAATGAAGAAGAATTGTGGATACTCATTCAAAAGTTATAACAATGTCTCTGTGCATCTGATACATTTAGCTGGAAAAATGATTCGTTATGGTACAAACATCACTTATACCTATGTAAGAATTCTCAACTCAAACAAAAGATGCTTATGGAATTGCACGCTTCTCCCTTAGGAGGGCACTCAATATTTTTAAAAACTTACCATAGGGTTGTGAAGGAATTTTTTGGGATGGCCTTAAATCGGATATTCAAAAGTTTGTGTAAGAATGTTTGGTTTGTCAAAAAAATAAATTTGAAACAATTAAGACCTTGGGTCTATTACAAACTTCATCCTTTCCTACCAATGTTGGGAGGAGGTTTCAATGGATTTTATCACAAGTTTACCCAAGTCTGAGGGAAGGAGTGTCACCATGGTGGTAGTTGATAGACTTACCAAGTATGCACACTTTTGTGAATTATCACATCCATTTAAAGCCAATACAGTTTCTACTGCATTTATGGAAACAATTCAAAAGATACATGGAAACCCAAAGATTATTGTAAGTGACAGAGATCCCATTTTAACTAGAAATTTTTGGACAGAATTATTTTCTTCTATCGGTACTCAGTTAGCTCGTAGATTATCTTATCATCCTCAATATGATGGGCAAACTAAGAAAGTAAAAACCTATTTGGAAGGATATCTTCGTTGCTTTGTGTTTGATAAAAAGACACAATGGGTCAAATGGTTGCGTCTGGTTGAATGGTGGTATAACACTTCTTTCCACAATACAACAAAAATGACCCCATTTATGGCACTTTATGGATATCATCCACCATCCATCACATCATATTTAAGAGGAAATTCTAAGGTTCAAGTGGTGGAACATCACTTCGAGCATCAACAACAAGTTCTCCAACTCTTAAAGGATAACTTCACGTTGGCGCAGAATAGAATGAAACAACAAGCAGATCAACATCACAGTGAAAGAAGTTTTGATGTAGGTGACTGGGTATTCCTACACGTACAACCATATAAACAAATGTCCCTCAAGCAAGCTAAGAAGGATAATAAATTATCACCAAAGTATTATGGTCCGTACAAGGCGTTACAAAAGATTGGTATTATGGCATACAAATTGGAGCTTCCTACAGCTTCCTGAGCACACCCAGTTTTCCATGTTTCATATTTAAAGAAGGTTGCAGGTGAAAATATCCTAGTTAAAACAATATTTTTAGAACTTGTCGAGGAAGGAAAAATCATATTAGAAACAGAATCAGTCATAGAAATAAGAACTCGATAGCTACAAAATCGTTCAATTTTGGAGTTTCTCATCAAGTGGAAGAACTTATTTGCTAAAGATTCCACATGGGAGGATGAGAATTTTATACCGAAGCATCAAAAACTTCTCAAGCGTTGAGGACAATGCTTTTCGAAAGGAGAGGGGCATGTTAGGCCACTATAATACTAGTGATTCTCCCATTACTATTGTCATTGTATCCCTTATTGTTATTATTATGCCCTTATTGTCCCCATATTGTTATTAGTATGCCCCATAGAAACCCACTATTATTATTTTTGTGCCCTTATGTTATTACTATTATGTTGGCTTGATTATATTATGACCCCTTAGACTCCTATATATAGAATGGAGGTTTATTCATTTGAATCATCTAAGAATTGTTCATTTGTGTAATGTAAAGGAGGTTTCCCCCTCGGAGAGTCTGAATTCTAAGGCGTTGATCTATATTTTCTATCTTTCTGTGAGTTGGTTTCGTAACAAATTAACCCTTTAGAATGTCTAAGGCCTCTTGACAGCTCTTTGACCATATAAAGATAGAATCTTTGGCCAAAAAACCAAACAAATGAAACGCCAACTTGCTGAAGCCCTTTATGAACCTTTGGTAGTATCCAGATAACCCTAAGAAACTCCTAACATCTCTCTTCTTTTGTGGAGGTGGGACCCTTTGGATGATTTCTATTTTGTTTGGGTCCACCTACAGTCCTTGTTGAGATATTGAATGACCTAGCACGGTTGCTTCAATCATTAAGAGTTCACATTTTTCTGGACTGAGAGACAGGTTCATTTCAATGCACTTGTGCAATACTTTGCCTAGGTTAGTTAGGGCTTCTTGAAAATCACAGTTATAAGGTGTAAAGTCATCCATATAAATTTCCATGGCATCATGTACTAATTCAACAAAAATACTCAAGACTGCTCTCTGGAAAGTGGCAGGAGCATTGCATAGGCCAAAAGGAAGGACCCTATAGGAAAAAGTACCCCAAGGATAAGTGAATGTGGTCTTATCCTTGTCTTTTGGGCAGATTTGGATTTGGTTGTACCCACCGAATCCATCTAGGAAGGACAAAAACTTCTTCCCTGCCAAGCCATCTAGCACTTGGTCAATGAAGGGTAGGGGAAAATGGTCTTTCTTTGTGTCTTTTTTCAACTCCCTATGATCAACAAAAATCCTTCACTTACCATTTTTCATGGGAACTAACACTAAAGGAGAGACCCACTCACTATTAGAGATAGGGTAAATGAATCCTGCATCTAGCAGTTTTTGCAATTCCTCTTTGATTATGTCTTTAAGGGTTGGATTCATCCTCCTTTTTGGTTTCCTGACTGGCTTGCAACCTTCTTTGATGTATATGTGGTGGGTACACACTAAGGGGTGTACTCCCTTCATTTCCTTGTAACTCCAAGCGAAGGCTTCTAGGTTTTCTCTCAACATGTTGCATAACTCTTCCTCTTCAAGAGCATAAAAAGATGGATTAATATTCAAAGTGTTCTCTCGGGCGATTTCTATGGTTTTGACACGGAGTGGGTTGGAATTGGCCAAGCATAAGTCAATTGGATGATTGTTCTTGGTTTCACTTACCTCTTCTAATGGTAATGAACTAGGACTTGGACGTTGGAGCAGGTGTTCAATTAATTCCCTCTACTCCTATGGTTGCTTCCAAAGCATAAAGTTGGGTAGGATAAACCTCAACTTCTTCCTCGTCCTCCAACCATAAAGGTAAATCATGCTCTAGGGAAGATTGAGAGGGAGGGTATAGCACTAGCTGTTTGGAAATATTCCCATTCTTGATAGTCATATTCCCAGCCCTGCAGCTAATGTAAGCATCATTTGTGGCCAACCATGGCCTCCCAAGGATGAGAGGGTAACCAGTAAGCTTAGCCTTAGGATGGAGAACTAGAAAATCTACATGGTACTCCCAGGAGTCAATGTAGACCATCACATCCTCCACAATTCCCTCCAGGGTGACTGTGGAATGGTCTGCAAGTTGCAGAACTATTGTGGTCTTCCTCAATGACCCTTGGAGGTTGAGATTGAGCATGGTGTCCTTAGTCATCACATTAATGGAAACCCCAAGATCAATCATAGTGTGTGGGACAATGGTTCCATTGATGTGCACATCTACTACAAGGCTTGCAGGGTCCAAATATTTTGGACATATTACCTACCCCAACATTAAGTCAAATAGCTACCCAATGAAATTAATGGTCGGGGGTTCCCTTTTTCTTCTTCTTGGATGCTTGAAGTATTTCTCCTTACTCAACTTATTATATATGGGAACATCTTTTATTTCTTGGAGAAGGGGGATCTTTACACATAGATTTTTCAATTCTCCCAGAAGTTTAGTTGCTTCTGGGGTAGGGTGGAGTGGTTGGGCTAATCTCTCAGGAAAGCATGGATTTACTTTAAGTTTGCTTTCCTCTCTTTCTTCCTCAACCTCCCTATGTGGAGATGGATGTTGTTTTTCTAGGAGAATTCTCCCAGATCTTATGTTGATCTCATAAATTTATACAACATAAGCTGGGTATGGTGTCTCTCCACTGTATACTTGGTGAGCCCACCTATTGTTTGGGTTCGGATTTGCCTGGGTAGGCATCTGGGGTTTCTTGGGTGGAGCAGAGTGTAGAGGTTGTGGTTGGGTAGGTGGTGGAGGTAATAGGGCTGGAAAATTGTTGAATTGCGGCCTCCACCCCTGGAGTGGGGTATTCCACTGATGTTGTGGCTGAACATAAGGTTGAAATGATTGGCTCGATTACTGGGAATGATATTGAGATGTATAGGACCAAGGAGGGGGTGTAGACCAGGAAGGATGAGCAGGGGGTACCCAAGAAGGTATAGTTGTGGTTTGGTTGCGGTTGTAATATGCATGGGATGACCCTTGCATACCCTGTTGGTATGGCCTAGGCCCAAGAGATCTCCTTTCATTGATGTAGCAGAACAGCTCAATGACCCCTTTAGCTCCTTGATATATAGCTTTGAGTCTAATTAAAGAAGGGCACTTGTTTATGGAGCGAGTTTCTTCACAGACTTAGCAATTCTTAATATAGTTCAATGGATATTTGTTCCTAGGATGCCTCCTCGTGCATCTAGGACAAAATATGGCCAAGGCTATTTTTGCTTCCTCTTGCTTCCTTTTGATGTTCATGGTGTCCAATTGCAAGGCAAGGGTTTTGACGTAGGAGGTTGGTGAAAACAGGGTGAAGTATTCAAAATAGGCTATTGGCTACTTTAGAACCAATCAGTTGCTTCCAACAGATTGTATTCATGGCTAGATTTGCATGGAGGGTCCCCACTTTTTATTTAAAAACTTGGTCCCACGTCGACTTTCACTTTATAAACAACACTTCAATCCACATCGTTGATCTCTTCTTTATCAGATCCAATAGACAACACTGAACCCGATCAATAAAATATTCCATTGATCCTCCACTGTCGATCAACCACGCGCTAGGTCCAATGGTTTACAAGGATATTGGGTGAACCACTTCCATGGAGAATACCCGCTCGATAAGGCAGTTTTCTCCCTCCACCGAGTGCTACGTGTCACTTGGTTAGTGCAATTGTGCGACTACCCCGAATTACCACTTACAGCTCTTTGTCCGCTCGATAACCACCTTCACTATTTTAAACCCGCCTTTCAAATATAACCACGTGCATTAACTCAATACTTAAGAAAAGCTCTTAATCAATGGTTTTAATATTTAATTGCAGAATTAACCCTTAACACTACATGACCACAATTTAGTGTTAAAACAAATAAAACCCATAAAATGTGAAAATAAAGAAAATATCAGATTAACTGTCTAGACGTGGACATGCTGAAATAAATAAGAGTTTACACTAGGATTACTATAAAAATACTCACTGAATCAATTTCATTGATATAATATCTGTTACAGAGTCTTGCCCCTATCGACTCAATTACAACAATACATTGACCTTTGTCTCCATCTCAAACCCTCACTAACTCTCAAACTCTCGTTTCTCACTCAAACCTCAATCATCTCAGCTCGGCTAATCTTTTTCCATTACATTTTCTTTCTTTTATTAGTCAAACTCTATTCTAACTACACTAACAACTCGATCTCTATTTTGATCAATCTAACAATCAAATCTCTATATTTAAGCTCTATTACACACCTATGCTAAAGACTTAACCTTAGTCTAAAATAAGACAATTTCCTAACTATTACAATAATGAAGTAAAACTCATCTTCGAGAGATCCAACCCTCTGTACTAAAACTGAATTTTTCACCACTCAGGTCATGAAATTCAACTCTTTTAGCCACAAAATGTGAACAAACAATCACATTGTTGGCTAAGTCCAGATGCTCCTGCATCAGACTCCTAGGGAAGAAAATAATTGTCCCTCAGACTTTCAGGGTTTACTCCATACTTTTGCAACTCTGCTATTGTCAACCAACTAGCATTCTCCACTATTTGTCCTTTCCATTTCATTAGATATTGAAAATAAACCTGTCGCCTAGTTCTTTTGGTTACTCTTTTTTCCAAAACAACTTCCACCTCTTTCTTAGTTGTCTTTGGCATTTGTTCTTCCCAGTTCAAAGTTTGAACTTAGTCCCCTCCTATAGCTCTATCTTTGTCTCTTTGTATGGATACAAATCTGCAACATTGAAGATAGGTGATATCCTAATCCCTTCTAATAATTCAATTTCATAAGCATTTCTTGAAAACTTTATTATAATTCTACATGGTCTTATCTTTTTCATTTTCACTTTATTGTAAGTCTTAGGAGGAAATAATTATTTTCTCAAATACACCATCACTAAATCTTCCACTTGGAATTCATTCTCTCTTCTTTTCATATTCGTTCTCTGTTTGTATTTGCCACTTCTTTCTTGCAATCCGCTTTTGAAATCTTCTTGTAGTCTTTGCATCTGCTCTACAAACTCTTCAGCTTTTGCACTTCTGATATCCTGTTTACCCAAATATCTGAGCTCATACACACCTCTTAGATTAATCCCAAAAACAGTCTGAAATGCACTCATTCCAATACTTCAGTTTAGAGTGTCATTATAAGAAATCTCAGCCTAAGCTAGTGCTAAATCACATTGTTTAGGACTTTGATACACAAAACTTCTCAATATATTCCCCAAGCTTCTATTTACTGCCTCGATTTGTCCATTTGTTTGAGGATGGTATGTTGAACTGAAACTAAGGTTAGCTCCCAGTTTCTTCCAAAAATTTATCCAAAAATTCCCTACAAACTTTGTATCCCTATCACACACAATACTTACAGGAAATCCATGTAATGTTACAATTTTTGAAAAAAATATATTAGCAATATGTTTTGCATCACTAGTATTCTTACATGCAATGAAATGTTCCATCTTAAAAAATCTATATACCACAACATAAATAGAATAATTCCTCCTTTGAGTTTTAGATAAGCCCAAAGCAAAATCCATGCTAACTACATCCCATGGTCGATTTGGTATTGGCAATGGTTGGTACAATCCTATGTTCTAGATTCTCCCTTTAGCATGCTAACATATCCTGCACTTCTCAACAAATCTCTTAACATCAGTCTACATCTTTGGCCAATAGTAAAAAGTGTTTACCAGTGCAAAGGTTTTGTTTTCCCTCATAGAACATTTGGGAATGCATAACTTGTTACCTTTAAACAATAAAACTCCTTGGATAAGATAATCTAACCACTGACATTTGTTATGAACTATTGGGTTTTGAACTATTGTCTAGATATCTTCGAAATCTACATCATCTTTATACATTTCAACCACTTATTCAAATCCTACAACACCAACTTTGAATTCTCGCAAAATAAAACTTACACTGCTTAAAGCATCAACAACTTTGTTCAACTTACCAATTGTGTTCTTTAACGCAAAAGTAAAGTTTTGCAAAAACTATACCCACTTGTCATGTTTTTGGTTCAATTTTGGCTGGTTATTCATGAACTACAATGCATGATTGTCAAAAGACAATATAAACTCCTTTGCTAGCAAATAATGTCTCCATTTCTTTAAGGCTTGTACAATAGCATAAAATTCTTTATCATAAGAAGAATACTTCCTCTTATCTTAATTTAGTTTCTCACTAGATTATGCTATTGGTCTCTATTCCTGACTCAAAACTACTCCAATTGCAACTCCACTAACATCTATTTCAACTTGAAATACCTTATCAAAATCAGGTAAATCCAAAACTGGTTTCTCTGTGATTTTCCTGTTCAACAACTTAAAATTCCTGTCTACTGCTTTTTTCCACTTGAATGGTTGATTAGTCTCCTTGATTGTGTCAAGAGTTGGTGCACAAATCTAACTAAAACATCTGATAAATTTCCTATAAAAACTTGCAAGACCATGAAAACTTCTTACCTCAAATATATTCCTTGGAATAGGTCAGTTCCAAATTCATTGGACTTTCTCCAGATCCATATTCAACCCTTCTGTAGAAACTACAAATCTCAAGTAAATTAATTATTCCTTCGTGAAAGTACATTTCTTTAGATTTATCAGTAGCTTATATTTCTACAGAGTTCTTAGAACCAACTTAAGATGCTCTAGATGTTCTTCTTTACTTATATTAAAGACTAAAATATCATCAAGATAAACAATAACAAACTTGCCTGCATATTCCTTCAAGACTTCATCCATCAAGCTCATGAATGTGCTAGGTGCATTAGTGAGTCCAAAAGGCATCACTAACCACTCATACAACTCACTTTTTGTTTTAAATGCAGTCTTCCATTCATCTCCTTCTCTAATTCGTATTTGATGATATCCACTTTTCAGATCTATTTTAGTAAAATACTTTGATCCACTCAAACTATCCATCAAATCATTCGTAAGTGGTAAAGGAAATCTATACCTGATAGTGATCTTGTTTATGGCTTTGGAATCTGTACACATTCACCATTCACCTCCTTTATTTGGACTGAGTATTGTTGGTACAACACATGGACTAAGAATCTCTCTGATTAGTCCCTTATCCATCAATTCTTGCACTTGTATTCCAACTTCTGCATTCTCTTGAGGAGTTAGTCTATATGCTTCTTTGTTTGGCAAACTTGCTCCTGGTATTAGGTCAATATGATGACTAATACTCCTGATTGGTGGCAATGCATTTGGCAACTCATCCACAATAATATCGGAAAAATCATTCAACAAAGTTTTGATTTCTTTAGGTAAATCATCTAAGTTTGTGGAAGTCAAAATTACATTAGGTCTCCCTATGAGAACAAAATGCATTTCTTCACCTTTTTCAACATCTTGCAACAACTCCTTTCCACTCATCAACATAACAATGTTTCCAGGTTCTCCCTTATCAGCTTCATCCTCCAATGGTAGCATTGTATGTTTATTTCCATCTTTCTCCAAAGTATAAGTATTTCTTCTCCCATCATGAATAGCTCTCCCATCAAACTGCCAAGGTCTTCCCAACAATACATGGCATACATCCATTGGTATTACATCACACAATTTCACATCTTTATAAGTACCAATTTGTATCTCTACCTTCCATTGTTTTGTCACAATGATCTGATGTCCTTTATGCAACCATGACACTCTGTAAGGAGTAGAGTGTAATGTCTTTACCAATCATATCTTTCCCACCATCTCTGTAGAAACAAGGTTATGAATTCTTGCACTGTCAATTATCACTTTACAACATTCGATTTTCATGTAGTTTTGAATAAACTCTTCCTTTGAGTTGGTTCTCCAATCTTTTTCTCTACTTTAAGCAATGCCCTTTTCAACAACAGGGATTATCCTACTTCAGGTGATTCTTCCTTGTTTGCAACTTGAGTTTTTTCTTACTTTTCCTCAGCCACATTCAAATTCCTCTGACTTGTTTTTTTATTATGAGGATAGTCCCATGATCCATGTCCCCATTCTCCACATATATAACACCAAATATCTCTTTCTCAACCTCTTCCTCTAGGTGAAAATCTTCCTCTATTAAAATCTCCCATCTATGGTAGTATACTACTTGAACTTCTTGCTTCATGCTGGTATTGCTGACCCCTTGATCTAGTAGTTCCTCTACCTATTACTGAACTCCTTCCTCTATTCTTCTAATTCTATTTTCTCAACATGTTCTCTTCTGCCTTCAAACATGCTTGATAGGCATCTTCAATAGTCTTCAGACTCAGGAAGCTGATCTCATCCTAGATGTCGTACCTTAAGCCATTGATATATCTGGTTATCTTCTCTATGTCATCCTCTACATGTCCTTCTCTAATACTCAATCTATAAAACTCTTCTATATATTCTTTAACATACATTCATTTTTGCCTTAAATTATGAAATTGTTTGAAAATATTTAACTAATAATGTTTAGGCACAAATTTAACTTTCATTTTACTCGCCATTTTACTCCATTGCTTGATCTTGGACTTTCCTTTTCTCGTTCTGGATGTTTGTAATTCATCCCACCAAATAGTTGCATGACCCTTCAATCTAATAACTTCAAACTTCACCTTCTTTTTGTCGTTAGCTTCCTCTTCATAGTCAAAATATTTGTCCAATGAACTGATCCAATTCATTATCTCTTCTGCATTGAGACTCCCTTCATATGTAGGAATTTCCACCTTTAGTTTTCCTCCAACTTTCGCCAACATCTTGATAACTCTGGTAATTTCATTTTCCTCTTCTTCTTCCTGAAAAGATTCTTCTTTAGCACTATCAGCTCCTTTATCATGTGTTCTTCTTTGAGCAGTCTCAATTGTTTCCATTCTTGTATGCAGACTCCATATCTCTTTCAGTAGAACTGCATTTGCTTCAAGTCTTCCTCAACCAATGCCAGGTCCTCTCCTTAGTGGCATGTTTACTGCAATCAATCTTATTCTCTGTGCTCTAATACCAAAATGACGTAGGAGGTTGGTGAAAACAAGGTGAAGTCTTTAAAATAGACTATTGGTTACCTTAGAACCAATCATGTGCTTCCAGTAGATTCTATTCATGGCTAGCTCTGCATGGAGGGTCCCCACTTTTTATTTAAAACTTTGGTCCCACGTTGACTTTCACTTTATAAACAACACTTCAATCCACACCATTGATCTCTTCTTTATCAGACCCGACGGTCAACACTCAACTCGATCAATAAAACAGTTCGTTGATCAACCACGTGCTAGATCTAACAGTTCACAAGGATATTGGGTGAACTAGTTCCATGGAGAATACCTGCCCGGTAAGGCGGTTTTCTCTCTCTACCAAAATGTTACATGTCACTTGGTCAGTGGAATCGGGTGACTAACATAAATTATCACTTATAGCTCTTTGTCCGCTCAATAACCACCTTCACTATTTTAAACCCGCCTTTCAGATATAACCACGTGCATTAACTCAATACTTAAGAAAAGCGCTTAATCAATGGTTTTAACATTTAATCGCAAAATTAACCGCTAACACTAAAAGACCGTGATTTAGTGTTAAAACACATAAAACCCATAAACAATGAGATTTATGTTAAAATGTGAAAATAAAGAAAGTACGCAATTAACTTTCTGGACGTGGACATGCCAAAAAAAAAGGGAGTTTACACCAGGATTACTATAAAAATACACACTGAATCAATTTCATTGATATAATATATGTTACAGAGCCTTGGTCCTCTCGGCTCAATTACAGCAATTTATTGACCACTGTCTCAATCTCAAACCCCCACTAACTCTCAAACTCTCATTTCTCACTCAAACCTCAATCATCTTAGCTCGGCCAATCCTTTTCCATTACATTTTCTTTCTTTTATGAGTCAAACTCTATTCTAACTACACTAACAACTCAATCTCTATTTTGATCAATATAACAATCAAATCTCTATCTATAAGCTCTATTACACACCTATGCTAACAACTTAGCCTTAGTCTAAAATAATACAATTCCCTAACTATTACAATAATGAAGTAAAACTCATCTTCGAGAGATCCAACCCCCTCTACTAAAACTGAGTTTTTGACCACTCAGGTCATGAAATTCAACTTGTTTAGGCACAACATGTGACCAAACAATCACATTGCTAGCTAAGTCCGGATGCTCCTGCATCAGGTTTGCAGCATATCACTTTTGAAATCTTCTAGCATATTTCCAATTTCACCCTTGATGGATGAGTTGGAGGATGATGTACTCACCATAGGTTGACAACCTCTACCCTTTTTCCTGGTTTCCCTAGAATGGTTTCTAAAGACAGTCTTAATATCCTTATAGGGTAATTGGTAGATATCTCCTCCTACTATCATATGTAAGGTATCCAGGAGATCCTCCCTTACTCCTCTAAGCGGGACCAAGTTCAGTGACTCAGGGTCAAGTGTGCACCTGGCCCTTTTTTCACTGAGCTGGAACCATTCTTCATAGTCTTCTAAGGATTCATCCTAGCCTACAGACATCCTAAAAATATCTTCTTTAGTGTCCTTTGACCTACAATAGTCCCTATATTTGTTGTTAAAATCATGTTGCGTCTAAGCCCAATTTGTGATACTATCTCCACGTAAACCCATGAACTAGCGCAACGTTGCATCCTTGAGGGAAAATGGATATATTTTTAACTTTTTCTCCTCATTTATATAGTCATAGGTTTGGCATGTAACAACAAACTCAAATATCAAAGTGTCAGGGTCCTCTGTGGTCAGGCCATGGAAATGAAGTAGAGTAGAGGGGCTTATATTCTTCATTTTAGTGTCCCCATTAGTCTCCTTAATGGGGAAGGCACCCTCAATTCTCTCTCTATTTGCTCTATTATTTCGGTTTTCAGCCATTGGTTCAATAGGAATGGGTTCTTCCTCCTCTTCTTCCCCTCTAGGTTCCTCAAATATGTAAGGTTGCTCACCTAAAGGGTCTTCCAATTTACTGTCACTGAAGAAGGGAGAAGGTTGATTGTTGGATGCAGTGGGGGAATTTGATAAGAATTTCCATAAATTTTTCCTATTCCTATGAGGCATGAAATGAAATTTTTTGGGTTGGTTTTTGTAAGAATTTTTTTTTAAGCTGGAAAGTACTATGTAGAAAGGAAATTGCGGATTGAATGAAAAACCACTAACAAGAAAAACTACTTGCTGAATTGAAATTGTACTTGCAAAATGAAAAGGAAAGCAGATAATGAGAAATGAAAGAAAGGAAGCTACTAACAAAGAAACTACTTGCTGAATTGAAATTCTACTTGCAGAATGAAAAGGAAAGAAGATAATGACAACTGAAATAAAGGAAGAAACTAGATTACTTTTGTAGAAATAAACTAATGGAAGCAAATTGGACAGTAGAAATATAAGAAAGCAGTAATCACATTCTACTTAGACACCTCCCTGGAAACAGCTCCAAAAAGTGATGAGCCCAGGTATTGCAACAAGAATGCTACAACTCCTAGGGCTACCAGCTTTACTTATCAACCCGGGGTTTGTAGAAACTTGGAGGTGACAGTGCTATATGCACAAGTAAAAGTGAAAGTCCTACCTGTTGTCACTGCTCATCTAGCATGAGACCCCAGGGATTCCAAGCCAAACTTCTATAAGGTCATAAGAAGCTTAATTATTTGATGGAATAAGAACAAATCTATTCTAAGAGAGAGCTACTCTACTGCAGTAATGAATAGAATAACATGTAATGCTAAACCACACCATAACCTAACTAACCATCTAAATAACCATGCTAAACAGAATTGCTAAATAAACACTAACCTAATGCAACTATCTAAGTTGTAGAGGTAAAAAGCATTAAACTATACTAAGGTGTAAGCAAAGGAACTAAACTAAACATATTTTCAAGCAGAAGAGTAGTCGGAGATCGAAATTGGTGAAAGGAGGACGTAAAGACACAGTAGTGCATAGGGACCGTTGGATCGATCAACGAATAGAAGATGGACGGTGGAGATCTTATCACGGGGGGCTTAAGTGAATAAATGGATGAACAAGGTTAACGAACAGGATGAACGGCGGAGATCTTATCATGGGTGATTTAGTGAATAGTTGAATGAACAGGGTAACAAAGTAGATGAACGACAAAGATCTTATCATGAGGAATTAAGTTATTGGGTGGACGAATAGGATTAATCAGCCGATGCATGGTGGAGATCATATTGCGGGAAGAAAATGTGAAGAAATGATGGAGCAGGTTTCGAAGGTAGTAAGCAGTGTCTCGCATGCCCTCAAAGTTGTAAGCTATATTTCTGAATTTCACGCGATTAGTGTAACTCAGCAACACGTAGCACAAGAAAACCACTTTTCTCGCATGCTCTTGGGTGGATAACAGTCGTGCAAGAATCTACATGAGATTACGCAATAGCCGTTAGACCAAGCTAGACAGATTGACGATGGAGATTGGGGCGCATAAAGTATTGAGGTGATGCGATAGCCGTATTGAGGTGATGCAATAGTGCATAAAGTAGGTGGAAGACATCGTGTGCGATGGTTGTTGGGTAAACTAATGAACCAGACAGTGATTGGTCAGGTTTTTTGTAGATCAGACAGTGAGGAAACGATGCATGAAGAATGTGCCGAAGGAGTTTTCAAATGAAAACGACACGAAAAACCAGTGAGGGTGAGGGTGGACTGAGAGTAATGGAAAAATACAATTGTGAAGCGAAACAAGTAACTACATCAAACAACAAACTCCAAAGCTCATGCGAGAACTAGAAACCTGTGTTTTTGGGGTTGCCAAAGGGTCTCTTCATCCAGTCATGGTCCCAAAGGGAGGAGGTGAGGCTGAGACACTTGCGGACAACCTTATGGTGATCTTTTCCTCCTATCTAACCTGTTAACTAAAGGAAGCCACAAATAGAAGTAAACTAAAGCACAACTGATCTACTCTCTGCTATTGTACTGGGAATGCAATTGCTTAATCAAATGAGCAATTAAACCATAAATCTATGCTATACTGATGTAATGAAACTGCAACTAATTAAGAAAATGAATAGAACCATGAAGCTACTTAAGCAAAAAAAGAGAACCAGGAAGCTACTTAAGCAAATTAATAGAACCAAAAATCTATGCTCTCATACATGTACAATAAAGAGGAGTTGTGGTTGTTTGGGTTGGGCACTAACCTAAGAGTTTCAAGCCTCTAAGTTAACTCAATGCTTACTCAAAACATAACTCATCTTTATTATAAAAACCATGGATTACATAACAAAAGTAGCTTAGAAATAAAGTAGAGTTTTACAATAAAAATCTGAATCCTAGTGAGGTCCTAAGCCTCTCTACGTATACATCTAAAGTATCCAACAGCTTCCTTCCCATTAGGGAGGCTTGGCTCCCTACTCAAGATAAACTGGTTTCTGTCACTTTAACTTGCTCATCTATCTTTTAGTCCTCATGATTTGGCTTTTTTCACTTTGAGCTGATGGAGGAATATTCGAATGGAGGGGTAGTAAATGAGGAGGATTTGCCTCCTATAATTCCTCTCCCTTTTCCTGTTCAAGTTTTGACGAAGGTCTTTCCCACAATTCCTTTCTTTTATCCTTTATTCCTGCATTTTTCCTTGGTTTTATCCTTTATTCCTACATTGCATGCACATTAGACAACAAATCAAAATATCCAAGTCTAACTCATCTCATGAACAAAATATAATCAAAAGTATGCAATAAGTTGTGAGAATAGTTGGTTTGACTAAGCTACGAGGTGAATTAAGGCCAATTAAGGCCCATATAATTACCCCATGGTTGGGCTCATTAGGTTTTCTAGCCTCTATCTCATCCCTCTTAGGCCTTGATCCACAGTGATTTATTCGTCGAAATCGAATTTACCCTCACCTAAGGCTTCTAGTATGCTTCCACCTTTTTAGGAGGATTTTAGCTGAGTGAGTAGTCTGAGTTTTTGCAACACTTTTAGACACATTTTCCATATTTGTACCTTGATATTTCAAATATGTTAAGAGAGGCTGCTACCATCCATAGTTTCCCATTTAACATTGTTTGGTCATTTTCCTTAGGGTCCCATCGGTTTCCCTAGGTGTTTCACCCATCTCCCTATCTTTTTGCAACGATCTTGCCCTATGGTTTTTTCCTATTGCTGCACCACTTTCCAGTAGCTTAGTGTTAACTTGATCCCAGTCACAACGACATTTAGATCTCTTGACCATTACAATGTATTTTCCATCGGCTTAGCCACCAACCAACACAATGTTTACAAACCCAGTTTGGGTGGGGTTTAGTTAATTGCTTTGTATTTCATTTTCTATTATTAATTTCAGTTTACTTTCAACAAGCTTTTTTCTTTTGTACAAACATGATCTGGGCTTAATCAATTAATACACTTGCACACACAAACACACCTTAAGTGAAGGTTGTTTGTTTTACATGGCTAAGCCAATACTTAACATAATAAATTTATCTCCCCACATCAAGGAAAAGATATATTGTTGATCTCCCTTCACCATTTATATGTCACATGTGTCCCACCACCATTGTGCCACCAAGGAATTTGTCACTGAGACTATTAGGCCTTCACCCCTAGTTTCTTCTTGGGCATATTACTCCTCCCCACTATGTTCAAGTTCATAGCCCTCTGAGTCCCCACCCTAACTATTATCCGAGTTCATCTAATTCCTCATCTGAATCTAAGCCTCCTTCACTGCATATCGTCACCATGTCTGGACCCATAGTTAGTGCGAGAACCCAACCTGGTGTTGGCTTCAGTTCTATCCCGGTGGTCACATCAAGCAAAATAGTCTCAAGAACCGTTCCAGCAACCCCCATGCTCCCCTTTATGGTTGGGTTAAGTCTACACGATTTTAACCAATTGATAAATATCCCCATACACCATGATTATGGTTGGCCCTCTATGTCGACTAAGCTTCCCGCAGACATCCCAAAGTTTGAGGGTAATGCTGGAGAGGATCTTACCAACCATGTTCGATCCTTTCACATGTGGTGTTTTTCCAACCCTTTGTCCTCGTATCTTCCAATGCACGCTCACCGAAGACATTGAAAAAAGGTATGTAGACCAGCCCTCCACATCTCATTCTATTTCCATGACGCTTGCTAAAGTGTTCCTTTCATATTTCTAGTTACCTCTCTGGTACGACACTGGTACAAAGCTATTGACCACATTCCTTCAGTCCTCCGCCATTCTCCTTTCTAACCATGTTCAAGAGTGGTGTTGAAGGAGGAGCACATGTCGTGCACCACCTTTTGAAGACCATGTTTATCTAGATTGGTTTCTTAGGAGCCTTTTATCTTCCATTGGAAAACATGTCACGTCCCACTTTCCTCAAACTGAGGAATAAGCTATCCAAACCGCTATGAGATATGATCTAATCTATGTGCAATTCAATTATGTCTATACCATCATTCTAGACCTCCCTCATCTTGGAAGTGCCAATGCACCGAGGGCATCTCATACTGCCGATAGAGTCATTGGATCCCTTTCACACTCTTCGCCATATAATCATCAAATTTATGGCTACCTATTGGGGGCATCAGTTCCTCCAACACTTATGCCCCTCCTAGTAGCGACATGTTTCTAGGGCCCCAACGCATCTACCAAACTGCTTCTCCTCCTTATGCACAACCTAGCACTCCAGCCCCTCAAGAATTAGTGTTGCAACCTCCCATACATCCTAAGCCCCAACAACCATCACTCCCTCAGGCTCAAATGTTTACATAGTAGAGTTCTACCAATCCCCCAAATTTGAAGAGAAATAATAAGTAGAAGGGTAACAAGAGTAACCAAGGTAATCAAGGTAACTAGCCTAGTGAACCCTAGGCGAAACAACCTAACACCATCAACCAGCACCAGGGTAGCCAACCCAAGCATAACAAGGCTATTTGTACGAACAAGCCTTGTGCATGTTGTGGTGTACATGCCCATTATACACATGAGCGTCCTCTTTTACCCCATATGTGCCAAATGTGGGAAGCTCAAGAAACTTCTAGAGGTCAACAATCACCTTGGAATCCTGTGCCATCTTAACCGGAAGTGCTCACAAATCCTTTCCCTCAGCAAGGATTTGTTGTTGCTCAATCTCAGCCAAGTCAAGTAGCCCATCCCCCCAAGTTTCTAGTCTTGAAGACTACCAAATCCTCATGATGGATTCTGATGAGGTCAATTCCTCTGATTAACAACCATCTCCTCAACACTCTATTGTTACCATCTTAGCCGAGTCATCAGGATCCACCCACCTAGGACCTCCTCCATTTTTGGGTGAATCTCCTATGTTCCCACCAGGAACCGTTCCTCCAGGTCTTAACCATCCAAGAACTATTCCACCGGGACATTACCCTACAGGACAGATACCTTTTTTAGTCCCCCCTCTGGGAGTATGTTTTGTCCCTATCATGGATTCATTGGTCCTTCCTAACATGACGTTGGGGATCCCAGTATGGTACATTGATCCCCCAACAAACACTGTGCCCAGTCATCTCAGACCATGTAATGATTTGACCTCTATTCAACTGGTCCCTAGAATCCCTGTCGTTGCTTTAATTCCACCGCAACCTCCACTAGAACCCATTCCTATTGCGAAGGCATTTGAAAACGGGGGAAAAGTTAAGAGGAAAGAACATAAGGAAAAAGATCCCCAAGCTCCTCCAACCCCTAAGGCCCCAAAGCTGACACCTCCATGCACTACGTGTAAAGTTGTTGGGCACGCCACCAAGAATTATCCTGAACTTCCTCAACTTAAACCTTTGCTTCATGAAGCGTTCCTTGAGCCAAATATCTCGAAAGTCTATGTTAACTTACTAGTCCCACCGAAGAAACTCAAAATTCTATGTGAAAACCACCTTTATGCCCTGTGTGATCATCATGGTCACTGTTGTGTAGGTAAATCCCCTCTGCGGACAGAGGCGATCCCACTAGCCTGAATGGGGTCTAGCAACAATCAAGCAACGCTAACACGCAGGTTCCTAATTGCATAGTAAAGGCCAATGATGAGAGCCTACCTCGAATCCAACGCTAGTATTCGTAGGAGAGTCGTCGCTCCCGTTCTTTCGCTTCAGCTGGTCACAATCCTCACGATCCTTCTGAACAGACACCTGCACATGCAAAGAACAAGACAAATACAAGCATAAAATCCAAGAAATGCAACTATGTATCAGTCAGAAAGGATGCAACTCAAACATCATTATAAAGACACATGAGTGGAACCATAATGATAGTCGTCTATTATTATTGATAAAAAAAAGAGAATACAACCAAGTTCTGACGTCAAATCCTCCTTTGGTTGGGTGATCAAAAACACATGCCTTGCAAAGCTTGTAGGGGATGGGGAACAAGCTTCTCTCTCCTTGATTACTTGGACATGGATCTCCTCCTTAAAAATATAGCCTTATGGGGATGAACAAGGCCTCTTGTAACATGAGCTTATCAATTCTCAGACTTTGGGACTTAGATTTGGGAGCTTGAAGAGTAGAATTACTAACTAGCTTGTCAAAGGCAAAGAGACAAGCTTATATAGAGGTAGGAGGAGTAGCTAAGATCATCCACCAAATTCATGGGATTGTCCTTATCATTAGGAAGCTTCCATGAGAGGTGGAGAACTACTTCCCTCCTTGGGAGATTCGAAGCCCAACTGAACTAACTCAAACTGAAATCAGTTCATGGATAGGTTAGAAGGAACCTTCGGAAGTTTGTTTGTTAAAAAGCTTTACCGAACTGGGTTGGCGCTAGTGCGAATCTGACACAGAGCGCCAGCTGGTGCCCCCTCTTTGGAGTATTTCCCCCATTGGTGCAAGTGATATAATGTGGAACAGTGCCAATGGAAAAAGGGCTACATTTATGGGTATTTTGCAGAAGGTGTCTTCAGGGCACATGAAGTACATACTGAAGGGGATACAATGCAGGTGTTTTCTAGTTATGTCACTTCTCACAGGTCCCAGAATAGGTCCTCCAATGTACGGGAGAAGGTGTAATAGGGACGGTGACAAAATACTATGTAACAGATGCCGCCTAAAGCATGAAGCCCAAGAGAGAGAGGGGTGAAATGCTTTACAAGAACATGGTCAACTGAAAACACGGCCGCTGGAGAACCTGCACGAAGTACAACTGATATCTCAAATACATGATGTACATGGTATGGGAACAACCATCCATAGCAGAGTACATAAAAATCTGGATCAAAGGTATGGATGCAGCCATCCAGTGAGGATCAATGAATAGACTCAGGCAGGGTCGCAGCAATCCAATGAATGAGTCATGTAGTGATGATAATAATCGACAAAATGCAACCTGGATATCAATAGACAAAATCCAGTGTCTAGCGCTCCATCTCGACCCGAACAAAGTACAAGTTCAAGGATGCGAATATGGGAGTCAAAGTTGAACATGCGAGAACATCGTCAGATTACCATTCAATGATGAAAACTGTTAACAGACGCGAGAGGTACCACCAATAATGACAATGGTCCTTAAGGTACTATAGGTACAATCCACGGCATGCGAATCAGTGAGCCGGTGTCGAACACACGTAGAATCATCCGATCGGAGGCCAATGATGAAAACCTCGCGTCGAACACGAAGAAACTGCCATTGAGGCATGCAGGCTCCAAGGTACCTGAAGGGAGTCTCTAAGGTATAGTATTGGGTCGACTTGTGGGACATACAGGAACAGGTGTTCTGAATATGGGACCAAGTATTGGATTTAGATGTATCCGATGTCTACTTCCTCACTGGATTGTCACGACGGGGGTCAGTACCTTGACTGACCGATAGCAGACCATTTGGAGAGAAAATGGAGGAGGTGAAGGCCCGAGTTTTCCCAGGCGCCAAATACGGGTAGGGCAGCTCGAAGGTGGATATCCCCACCATTCCGGACTTGACCCTAAGAGCATTGTTGTTTACCATCACATGAGCTGCAGGGGCACAGGCGCCCCAGAAAGCTATGAAGAACCATTTGATCCTGGCAACAGAGTGCCTTAGTCCGACAGTCTTCAACTGGGTGTCAGCAGTGACGACCAATATGAAGAGGCAGCTGACCAAAGCCAAGAAGGGCAAGCTGCAGCAGTTCGTATATGGCTCTATCTTGGTGAAGTTCTTCTTGGAACACGTGCCAAGCTTCCAGGGCCAAAGGGCCTTCGTGGCGGTCAGCAGATGTCCTTTAGACCTGAGTTTTTCGGGTGGCTTTGCTACCAACTGATTGTGGTGGAAGACTGGCCATATGCAGGGACAGACTTCATTGGAGACCCTGACCTTCCCCTGCTGGAGGGAGAGGACTTGGATGAGGAGATTGGTATGACCTCATTTTTTGATTTTGCGTTTTTATGATTTTTTTTGTTAGTACATACTTGTCCTAATAACCTTTTTATGCATATGCAGATATCGGCCTAGACCGTCCAGCTGGCATGTCTCCCATTGCGAGGAGACACCCAGTAGCAGCAGCAACAGGAGCGGATCCTCAGGAAAAGGGTGGTGACGGGGGGGGGAGCTTATTCAGAACCTCAAGGCTATCACTCGAGGGATTCTAGATTACGCTCGGCTAGCGGATGTCCCGCTAGCATACCAGAGGCACATAGTGGGGGTGCCAACTCGCATCCACCGGCTCCTGAGGTGTTTAGTGCGAGCGGTGACGTGCTACCATGAGCACCACCGAGACTAGATATCTAGGCTTTTTCTTTTCATGCATATTTTTTGAGAGACACGTTGTATCCAAAGTATTCAGACAAACATGTATTATTTTTTGATGATGCACGGGGTTCAAACATTTTGGACACACACACACACACACACACACACACACACACATATATATATATATACATATCTTTTATGGTTTATTTTACTTTATGCTTCTCGTATTATGTTGAACTACATATTATGCAAATGCCTGTCCAACACATAATTAGCTAATGCATCGGTTAATGTATTAAGTCGTCTTGGAATATGTTGATAAGTAATGAAATCAAAATCCCTTTCTAATAACTTAACATGTAAATACAACCTTACAGTCCGATGATCTCTGACGGAATAATGCCCGCTGAGTTGGTGGATGACAAGCTGAGGTTCCAAGTTCACAACCAATGTTCGAATGCCGAGGTTAATCGCCTCAACTAATAATTCAGTCACAACACTATATTCAGCAACATTGTTCGTTGTACAACCTAGACAAACCCCTTGAATGTCTACTAACTCACCATGAGGATCGTAGATCACCCATGCCACAGATGACAAGTTGCGTGTACTGCGGGAGGCAGCATCAGCGAAACCAACGTAAGGTGATCCAGACATCTGTCCAAGAAGCAAAAAGACAGAATAAGCGGCAATCATGCTGACACACCAAGACAAAAATATGAAAACATGCACACACAACACACTTGCTGAAAGCACACGTATATACAAAAAGAGAGTGCCTGGACTCATGCATAGTGTTTTTTTAGATAAAGCCCATTTCGGGGCTTATCCAGGGGATTGCCTTCATAATCAATAAGCAAAGAAGGAGAGCTGGTCTACTGTGACAATTTTACCCTGGTGAGGGAAACAAATAACATGAAAGAGGGACGAAGCCATAGCACGCATGGCATATGTCCAACTCCGGCCTAGAACGATGTTGTAAGTAGGATTTGCGTCAACGACCTCAACTTCTACTTCAACAGTTTTCCCTTCTAAAGTAATCGACAATCGTTGAAGGATACTGTTAGCGCTCAAATCTACCTTAGGCTGAAATAAGGTAAGACTCAAGGCTACATCAAACCACGCTCAGCCTCGTAGCTAGCCCTACGAGGACAGGAGAGGGCTCTGTCCAGGTCTGTCTCTGCAGAAAAGTCTTCAACGGTGATGAGATGACCAATAAGGAAATACTGATTTTAGGCTAGTAAATTGATAGAAAGGTTTGTTTTTAATAAACGATTGGGTCTTCTGGGATGCATGGGGCAAAGAACAGCTTGAACAGGGAAATATAATCAAAAATACAGATTATCTCTTGAGGCAAGATAAGCAAGAAATTTAACATCATATTTGAAATTATATGGAGTGAAAGACCGCTGTGAGGTTGACAAGGGCATAGAAGATGAATCCTTGTCAAACAGAAGAAAAAATTGAATAGGAATACTTCCTCAAGACAGAGCAAATAAATAGAATTATGCCTTTCTCACTTAAAAGTATTCACTTAGACATGATTATGCAATGAAACGGAAACACAACAGGTTACATATGAAACAAAGGATGAGACAAATGTTAAATTTCATACCACAGGAATCTCAGGGGTCAGAGTTGCATTTTTTATTAAAATCTCTATCAAACTGTACAATAGAAGCTCTGTTTGTCTCCACGCACACCTCTCAGAACTCTCACCAACCCCTTACAAAATGATTTTTGATACATTAAATAAGCTAAGCTAGAAGAAAACTGATCGACCCAACAACAAGGGCGTTGTTTCAACTAAAGCCATGAAGATAGAAAAGAATCCTCCGTCTTCTATAAAGATAGAAAAGCCTTCCATTATTCCAGCTTGAGGATTTCTAATTACCCATGAAAACTAATCTTGGAGCGTAGACTAACTAAAGACAGAAATAGGCAATCGAACCTTTGAATGCCACCTTGCAACTGCTCTCAAATTTTTGGAGATACGCTTTGCCACTTTACAGAAATTGGGAACAGGTCCCCAATATTTTAATGCTAAAATATGGGTCAAACTGCCACATATGCTCATTTAGATGAATCGAATGCCCACATATTGCAACGATTGCCACGCTACATTTTCCATGTGCTTATCACCACATCATACATATACTGATACCTTTAATTCATCTTAAGAAGGTTCTATCATAAAACAATGACTTATATATAAACAACTCAATGCGGCCATCAACTATCTGATGCGAATAGACCATTTTCCTGAAATACTGTGTCTATTTCCACTTTACGCCATGAAAACATACACTATCTGTTTTGAATACATGAATTAGCACTGCCAGTGATGATGTCCCACTGACGTCTGAGATGATAATAACAACTGGTTGTCTTTGAAGGCATCTTTATGAACACAAGGCCCTGGGGAGCATGCTAATTTCGAATGTCCAGTAAAGTGTAGCTTTATAAAAATGGGCATGATGTATTATAGCAAACACAAAACTCTATTGACTTTTCTGGAAAAACACATAATTTGGCTAAAGCGAGGATTTTCCATATCAACCAGAAGCTAATAACAATCAAAGCCATTAGTGTGCAGATGTAAATATATGAAACATATACCAATGCACATTGAACCAAGAAATTGATGATTTTACTGAGCCACGTCCTAGCGCCACATACTACCATCATCACAGCAGCAGAGAATGATACTTCCATCATGAGATATAGTCGTATGTCTAATAGGATGTTTGCAATGTGGATGTGATAACTTGGGAATTAAATTAGGAGGGCTCGACTGTAATTCCCAAACATAAAGTTTTCCTTCCCTGTTGCTAGCTGCCATAGAATTATAGTGGAAATCGCATGAACACTTGATAAACCAAATGTCACATTCTTGCATTGGATACTTTTGCAGGATGTCCACACTTTTGCAGGATGCCAAGCCATCTAGTGCAATCCACATAGTTTGAATGCACTGCAGCAATAAAAACAAGAAACTGCACATACCTCGTGGGGAATTGCGATGGAAAATCCATCCAGGTAAATGATTTCTCAACATAGGTCCAAAACTCTTTCATAGACCAGATGTTGACTGTGTTGTCCATGCCACAACTTGCAATACGATATACATCTGAAGGATGGAAATCTACACTGAGAACTTCATTGTGATGTCTCCCAAATCCAACAAATTGCCAGAAGAAAAATGGTAATTCAAACGAACTAATGCGATATTACAGATGGAAATCTATGGGCGGGCCTTGTGGCTCTGTGCACCGCGCGCACTCCCACTGCGCCGCGTGCCTAGTCTAGTGCATCACGCACCTCTGTGTGCGTAGCGCACCTTCCTTCTTATATATTTTTTATGAAGTCCAATAAATAATATTGTTACGAGCTTTGAAGAAGTTTTGCAACACCAAAACAAGCATTCTTGGCCTCATAAAATTGATCCAGCAAGATATTGGTAGACTTGACATCTTTATGAAGAGTTGGAGGGGAGAAATCGTGGTGAAGAGAATATAATCCATGAGCCATCCTTAATGCAATCTCCGTCCAATTATATTTGTTTTCTCCAGCCTATCTGCTTGGTGAGGAACATACCTCCGGAAAAATACAAGTCCATTGACAAATATTAATGTTGTTGTTATCGCTCAAAAATTTTCCTGGTTGTGGAAGGAGATCTCTGATATTTTGAAGACAACCTTACTACAGAATATAACCATTTACTTGATGTCGGGGATGTTGATGGAACTTACAAATATTTCCATGTCTTTTCTGTTAAAAGAATAGCTCCAGCAGAGGCATATGTGCAGTGACCCTTTTCTGATACGTTGTAAAAGCTGTTTCCATGGAATACTTTGCTTCCTTTCTTGATTGATCCATCATAAATAATAAAAGTCCAATCATTTCCTGAACATAAGCATAACGCTTCCAAGCCTTGTCAATCTTGTAATCACTGGATAACAATTGAAGGAGCAAGTTCATAATCACGCAACATAAAGGCATAGTCTCCCAAAATTCTGCTCTGAGACTCTATTGAACTAACTGTGTAGAAGGACCCATTTGAAACATCAGCAGTATCATCCTTCCCCTTATGCCACCAAACGTTTTTAAACTAATTTTTTAACCCCTTCCTTCTTGCTGAAACCTATTGATTCAAGGAGCGTATTTTCTACTCCATGTACGGGATAATATTTTTTATGTAAACAAATCCTTGCATGAAGTCATTTTCGTTGAAACAGTGGCCTAAAACATGGTCAGATGATCAATTATCAAAGATGATGAAACAAAGGAGTCCAAATATCTTCTGGTGAGATCTCTTCATTGATTGTGAAGAATTAATACATAGTAGCCTGCAATCATGTGGTCCAAAGTTCCCTTCATTTCCAATAGTATTTCATTTGTTTTGTTTACAGGTCCATCTTCAATAAAGGAAAACTGGTACTGATTTGAATAAATGAATTTTCTCACGGTTATATTTTCTCGTACTTAATATTGTCTAGAGGCTTTCAATACATTTGTTGATATGAGATATAACTAGATTAGCTTTGAAAATCCCACTCCAACCCCTGTAGATCTTGCTTTGTCTCTTGTGCTGATGATGTTCTGTTTGTTTGTGCTTTTGCAGGGACAGGGGCTGCTAAAGCTTAAACAGGGTGAAAGCTCCTCTAGCTTGCACATGTTATTGAAACATTCTGAGAACAAGCTATTCAAACATCTAAGCTGTGGCTGATGAAAGCTGATTGACATTAGCCTACATATTGAACAGAGACTTTGACAGCCACCTATCTGAATTGGACTCTGACAGAGGACTTGAGAAGACAGAGTCTAACATTGGCTCCAATGGGGGTGGCAGTTGTCGCTTCTTGGAGGTGCCAAGAACCTGCAGAGCTTTGGGAGAGCAGACAGTGCCTCCGTCCATTGGGAAATTGAGTCATTATTGCAAAGAAACGACACGACTAATTTATTGACTGGAAACTGACTGAAACTTACTCGGAAGACTTCTAACTAAACTGTAATGAAACTGGAATAAAATGCTGCCTTTTAACTGCTTATTTATTTACAAAATCTACCCTACTTTGCTGTAAAAACAATAGATCATGTAATACTGAAATGCCAGATCAACCATTCAAGTAAACCTGAGAATGATGCCACTTGAGAATGCTTCCACCAGGACACAGATGTTATTTATGGAAACCCTTCATGCACATAATGAGCCTGATCATGTAAAAGATAGTCTGATTTGTCAGTCGAACTGAAAAAAATTTCCATGTACATCACAATTGGATTGCGAAAGCCAGACTCTATTTGTTGCCCCACCTCCGCAATATATACTTCCATCTGCACACTGTCAGTGAAAATATATGTAGGCAACTCTATTATTTCTTGTTTCGAAGGAGAAAGAGTTTCCAAGAACTTTTTAGGGTCTTGGAAATCATATGACTGGATTTACTCATTCAAATACCAAATCTCCTTCTCAAGTTTTTCAACAATTAACTCACAGACACCAGTTTTAGTTTCAAGATGAAACTTCGGAGATTTCAAACATTGAAGGAAGGCACTGAAAAATTTGTCATTAATTTCAATATTCACTAACCAATCTCTGACTTCTTTCACAACTTCACAAAGTGCAGGGTTTGCCACATACCCTACCATTGCATAAATGGATCAGCTAGCACTAGAATGTCTCGATCGAGTTGGAGTCGCCACGTGAATGTTTCAGCCTTCACATGTGTCCTACTGTTGTCCACCATCAACATCAGATCTGAAACTTGATTTCATGTACTGGGATAAGACAATCAACAAGTCGAATGTCACATCAACAACAAACCATCTTCCCCAGTGGAATCACCACTATGTTAGCGCTCAAATCTACCTTAGGCTAAAATAAGGTAAGACTCAAGGCTACATCAAACCACGCTCAGCCTTGTAGCTAGCCCTGCGAGGACAGCAGAGGGCTCTCTCCAGGTCTATCTCGGCAGAAAAGTATTCAACGGTGGTGAGATGACCAATAAGGAAATACTAATTTTAGGCTAGTAAATTGATAGAAAGGTTTGTTTTTAATAAACAATTGGGTCTTCTGGGCTACATGGGGCAAAGAACAGCTTGAAAAGGGAAATGTAATAAAAAATATAGATTATCTCCTGAGGCAACATAAACAAGAAATTTAACATCAAATTTGAAATTATATGGAGTGAAAGACCGTTGCGAGGTTGACAAGGGCATAGAAGATGAATCCTTGTCAAACAGAAGAAAACATTGAATAGGAATACTTCCTCAAGACAGAGAAAATAAATTGAATTCTGCCTTTCTCACTTAAAAGTATTCACTCAGACATGATTATGCAATGAAATGGAAACACAACAGGTTACATATGAAACAAAGGATGAGACAAACATTAAATTTCATACCACAGGAATCTCAGGGGTCAGAGTTGCATTTTTTATTAAAATCTCTGTCAAATTGTACAATAGAAGCTCTGTTTGTCTGCACGCACACCTCTTAGAACTCTCACCAACCCCTTACAAAATGATTTTTGATACATTAAATAAGCTAAGCTAGAAGAAAACTGATCGACCCAACAACAAGGGCGTTGTTTCAACTAAAGCCATGAAGATATAAAAGAATCCTCCATCTGCTCTAAAGATAGAAAAGCCTTCCATTATTCGAGCCTGAGGATTTCTAATGACCCATGAAAACTAATCCTAGGGCATAGACTAACTAAAGACAGAAATAGGCAATCGAACCTTTGAATTCCACTTTGTAACTGCTCTCAAATTTCCGGAGATATGCATTGCCACTTTACAGAAATTGGGAAGAGGTCCCCAATATTTTAATGCTAAAATATGGGTCAAACTGCCACATATGCTCGTTTAGATGAATCGAATGCCCACATATTGCAACGATTTCCACGTTACATTTTCCATGTGCTTATCACCACATCATACATATACTGATACCTTTAATTCATCTTAAGAAGGTTCTATCATAAAACAACAACTTATATATAAACAACTCAATGCGGCCATCAACTATCTGATGCGAATAGACCATTTTCCTTAAAATACTGTGTCCATTTCCACTTTACACCATGACAACATACACTATATGTTTTGAATACATGCATTAGAACTGGAAGTGATGATGTCCCACTGACGTCTGAGATGATAATAACAACTAGCTAGCTGTCTTTGAAGGCATCTTTATGAACACAAGGCCCTGGGGAGCATGCTAATTTCGAATGTCCAGTAAAGTGTAGCTTTATAAAAATTGGCATGTTGTATTCTAGATAACACAAAACTCTGTTGAATTTTCTGGCAAAACACATAATTTGGCTAAAGCGAGGATTTTCCATATCAACCAGAAGCTAATAACAATAAAAGCCATTAGTGTGCAAATGTAAATATCTTAAAAATATACCAATGCACATTGAACCAAGAAATTGATGATTTTACTGAGCCACGTCCTAGCGCCACATACTACCATCGTCACAGCAGCAGAGAATGATACTTCCATCATGAGATATAGCCATCTGTCTAATAGGATTTTTGTAATGTGGATGTGATAACCTAGCAATTAAATTAGGAGGGCTCGACTGTAATTCCCAAACATAAACTTTTCCTTCCCTATTGCCAACTGCCATAGAATTATAGTGGAAATCGCATGAACACTTGATAAACCAAATGTCACATTCTGGGACTGGATACTTTTGCAGGATGTCCACACTTTTGCAGGATGCCAAGCCATCTAGTGCAATCCACATAGTTTGAATGCACTGCAGCAATAAAAACAGGAAAATGCACATACTTCGTGGGGAATTTCGATGGCAAATCCGTCCAGGTAAATGATTTCTCAACATAGGTCCAAAACTCTTTCATAGACCAGATCTTGACCGTGTTGTCCATGCCACAGCTTGCAATACGATATACATCTGAAGGATGGAAATCTACACTAAGAACTTCATTGCGATGCCCCCATCTCCAGCAAATTGCCAAAAGAAAAATGGTAATTCAAACGAACTAATGCGATATTACAGATGGAAATCTATGGGCAAGCCTTGTGGCTCTGTGCACCGCACGCACTCCCAATGTGTTGTGTGCCTAGCCCAGTGCGTCGCGCACCTCTGTGTGCGTAGCGCACCTTCCTTATTATATATTTTTTATGAAGTTCAATAAAGAATATCGTTACGAGCTTTGAAGAAGTTTTGCAATACCAAAACAAGCAATATTGGCCTCATAAAATTGATCCACCAAGATATTGGTAGACTTGACATCTTTATGAATAGTTGCAGGGGAGCAATCGTGGTGAAGAGAAGATAATCCATGAGCCGTCCTTAATGCAATCTCCGTCCAATTATATTTGTTTTCTCCAGCCTATCTGCTTGGTGAGGAACATACCTACGGAAAAATACAACTCCATTGACAAATATTAATGTTGTTGTTATCGCTCAGAAATTGTCCTGGTTGTGGAAGGCGATCTCTGAGATTTTGAAGATGACCTTACTGCAGAATCTAGCCATTTACTTGATGTCGCGGATGTCGATGGAACCTCCAAATATTGCCATGTCTTTTCTATTAAAAGAATAGCTCCAGCAGAGGCATATGTGCGGTGATCCTTTTCTGATAGGTTGTAAAAGTAGTTTCCATGGAATACTCTGCTTCCTTTCTTGATTGATCCAACATAAATAATAAAAGTCCAATAATTTCTTGAACATCAGCATAATGCTTCCAAGCCTTGTCAATCTTGTAGTCACTAGATAACAATTGAAGGAGCAAGTTCATAATCATGCAACATAAAGGCATAGTCTCCTAAAATTTTGCTCTGAGACTCTATCGAACTAACTGTGTAGAAGGACCCATTTGAAACATCAGCAGTATCATCCTTCCCCTTATGCCACCAAAAGTTTTTAAACTAATTTTTTAACCCCTTCCTTGTTGTTGAAACCTATTGATTCAAGGAGCGTATTTTCTACTCCATGTATGGGATAATATTTTTTATGTAAACAAATCCTTGCATGAAGTCATTTCTGTTGAAACAGTGGCCTAAAACATGGTCAGATGATCAATTATCAAAGATGATGAAACAAAGGAGTCCAGATATCTTCTGGTGAGATCTCTTCATTGATTGTGAAGAATTAATACATCGCAGCTTGCAATCATTTGCTTCAAAGTTCCCTTCATTTCCAATAGTATTTCATTTGTTTTGTCTGCAGGTCCATCTTCAATAAAGGAAAAATGGTACTGATTTGAATAAATGAATTTTCTCACGGTTATATTTTCTCGTACTTAATATTGTCTAGAGGCTTTCAATACATTTGTTGATATGAGATATAACTAGATTAGCTTTGAAAAATCCTGCTCCAACCCCTGTAGATCTTGCTTTGTCTCTTGTGCTGATGATGTTCTGTTTGTTTGTGATTTTGGAGGGATAGGGGTTGCTAAAGCTGAAACAGGGTGAAACCTCCTCTAGCTTACACATGTTATTAAAACATTCTGAGAAAAAGCTATGCAAACATCTAAGTTGTGGTTGATGAAAGCTGATTGACATTAGCCTACATATTGAACAGAGACTTTGACAACCACCTATCTGAATTGGACTCTGACAAAGGACTTGAGAAGATGGAGCCTAACAGATACCATAGGGATGAGATTCTCTCCCATCAAAGGCTTCTGGCATCGTGGGAGACTGGCTCAAAGTCGGAGACCTGATCGCTTTCCAACAAGCAATAGACATGATGCAAGTTAACGCACCTTCATCAATAACCATACGATGGATCATTTTCGAATTGATGATGACTTGTATGAGGAAGGTGATCTGGTGAGGCAGCCTTGGGACATGGCTCTCGAGATCAAAGGTGATCAAATCCGAATCTATCGGGTCGATGCCACCGATGGCCGATAGCAGGGAATTCCTTTGAGGGGGCAGCTCTGGATAACTTCTAAAGTGGACATAGCCGACGGAGCCTGCACTCAGTCCTCAACTATGCTATAGTGCTGGGCAGCACGAGCATTTGGGTTGTAAGATCATCTCTGGAGTACTCCTTTGGGAGGGGGTCAGATGGGCATCTCAGTATTAGGTCTCTCGATGTGGAGCGGACCAGAACTGGACGGAGGAGCGCTTGAGGGGACCTCAGGCTCCTTCCCGGCAGATGACAGATATTCTTTATTCGAGTCGTTACATGAATGGGAATGGTTCCAACCATCAACACTTGGGAACCAAAGGGAGAAGAAGATGAAGATGGATCGGCCACCATTTGAGTCTGCTGAGAGGGGAAAGGTTCTTTCAGAACCGCAGAAATCCCAAGAGTGCCTTTCAACAAACGACTAACCTGGGACCACCTTGGGCAGTCTTTGGTATAGTGATACTCATCACAGAGAAGACAAGGATACTTTGGTTTACGCTTGGCTCCTTCCTCGGGTGGAGGTTTGGAGGAATCATGTTTGGTTTTCTTAGACTTATTCTTCACTTTCCCCTTTTTCTTTCCTTTCGAGGCCTTGTTCGCCATGGTGGACTGAATGGCGTTAACCTCGGAAGTACTTCCAGAATTAGAACCACCCTGAGAAGTATTTTCGTTAGAAGCATTCAATTTTTGCTTCCGAGGGTTCGAGGATGATTTTTTCGACGACGGATTTACAGAGCCAATAACCCCATCAACAGATGGCTTTGGTGGAGCTCTGGATGTACCGTGTCTCCGGGCATCAGGAAAATACTCATATAAAGTACCTGACTGAGAATAAACTAATTCAAGGTACTGGGCACACGCGATAGCTTGCTCTTCAGCCACACAAGCTCCCATAGCAATGCATGTGCGATCTTAGGGACAAAGGAAGTTGTGAACCAATCGGTGAGGAGTTAATCAGGAATCCAAAACTTGATCAACCGACGACGCCTTCTCCATTCATGTATATGATCAGAGATGTGCATAGCCGTGTCTTGCTTGAGAGACGTAAGGAGATGCGTTCCTGTCTCATACCGAATGGGTAACTAAAAATGAGTGAGGAATGCTATTGCCAATGAATTGAAATCTTGAAAAGACACACGGGTCAATTCAATGTACCATTTAGCAGTGGAGCCAGTGAGAGTCCTTTGGAACAGGCGAAGCTGAACTGAATCGTCAAACCATGAATTGGACGAACACCAAAGGTGGTAAGTCATTACATGGGCTTGAGGATCCTCTCCAGCTTTGCCGTCAAACTTGGGACAATCATCGAGTATCTTGGTTGGAATTGGTGGCCATTATGGATTATGCAAGATAGGATCATTGGTTAATTTTGACACATCGGGCAGTTCCAACGTTGCTAAGAATGGTAGCTGAGGGTTGAAGGACATTTGCGGTTGCGGATATGAGGAAGGGCCAGAGTTCCACCCGGTTCCTGGTTGCCCCGATTGACCTTGTCTGCACGGCCCAGGTCCATAAGGGTTATATCCATAACTGGACGGTTGATTCTGGATCTGCCCCCCAGCGCCCCATTGGTTACCATACTGACCTGTAGGAGCAACATTTGGTTGCTGGTAATTTTGATAAGGAGTGACCTGCAGCTGTTAATTTTGATACGGGGCAAGCTGAGTTTTCCCCTGGGGTTGCTGGTATCCATATGGTTGCTGGGCTCCATATTGAGCCTGGGAACCAAGCTGCATTTGGTAAGAAGGTTGGGATTGAAACCCACCTTGCGGCTGCAGACCAGTTTGAGTCTGGGGCTGAAAATCGGGTTGAGCTTGAGAAGCAGGGACCATCTCCATGCCCGGTTGAGCAGGCCCAGAGAGATGTCCTTGGGAAGACTGAGGTTGGGCCATCTGGATGGAAGGTTGTCTTGGTTGGTTTAGGGACGGACCCACTTGACCAGAAGGTTGAGCTTGCTGGGTGTTTGGCTGTCCTTGTGCAACCGAAGGTTGTCCTTGTGGACTAGATGGCTGACTAGGCTGAGCAGCGGGCTGGCCTTGCTGGATGTAAGGCTGACCACCCTGCCCAGAAGGGTACCCTTGCTGGTTTCCAGGTTGTCCTTGTTGCGCGTAAGGTTTTCACAGATTTCCATAGGGTTGACCCGAAGGGTATCCCTGCTGGACTCCATGTTGTCCTTGTTAAGCATAAGGTTGTCCCGGGTTTCCAGAAGGTTGCCCAAGATAGGTAAAAGATGGACCACCATAGGCCGAAGGTTGTCCCTGAGAGGGTTGTTCTTGTGAGCCTCCAGGTTTCCCTCGATAGGTTTGGCCATAATATTGTTGCCCATAATTAGGCTGCGTGTAGGATGGCTGACCTTGGTATGATGGTCCTTGGTATGGCTGCCCTTGATCCAGAAGGAATTGGCCACCACCATAACCAGTGGTACCCCAAGCGACATTCAACGGAATTGAAGCCTCAACAGTGAGTTGAGCTGGCAAGGAGGTATACAAATGATGACCGATAGGGTCATAATAAGGGCCTTGCGCGCCTGGATTTTGGATAGCATGCAAGCATTGAGAATATGCCCCTCTTGCTGGAATGTCACCAGAAGAAGGTGGGGAACTGCTTGCAGGATGAACAACTCTGGCAGCATATGCCGACTGACCACTATGTACTGGACCACGGGACGGGCCAGCAACAGTAGTTACGATGGAAGATGTCGTAACAGCACTAGCAATTGGAGTTGAAGATACGAAACAAATGGTCGGATTGGTTGGAATTGACATGACAACGGTATTGCGAACTTGGGAAACAAAAGATCCCATATTGGGAACGATGTTATGATCCCACATGGTACCAGAAGAGGAGTTCCTAGATCCCATGGCATCCATCAGGGATCTATAGCACAAAGGCACTGTAATACCAAGAGGGGTAACAGTGTAAGGTGTAGATATGACCAGGGATGTGGCCAGGATAGGAGTCTCAATACTTGACACAACAGGTGTTCCACTCGCTACAGGAGATGTGTCCTCCATATCAGAGGAAGCCATTGGGGCCGAAACACCAGTAGGAGTAGAGGGATAATCCTCTTCGTAAGGTTCCCAAACAGGGTTCCAAAACAGATCGTGAAGCTCGTCCTCTGGAGGATGAGAGCTCAATGGTTGGACACTTGGAATAATAGGAAAAGTGTCACCACAAACTGGTGTTTCGGGAGCAGCAAAAGAAGGAGACCCTTGTTCACTAGGGACGGGATACGGGATTGATGGATCCGCCAGGATGATTGAATTCAAAAACTCCTAGACAAGCTAACAGAGAAAGACACTACTCAAAAATAACGCAAACAAGATCTAACAAGGTAAATGTAATCGTGGTCGAATAAATTTTAAGACATTAGGACACAACTTGACCTTTTCATGTTTTAAGAGTCGAGAAAAGGACAAAAGATGACTCTAGTTGCCTTCGAATATTTAGTGAGCCCAAAGTGACAAATGCTCAAGTGAGCCTTTTCCTTTAAGGAGTCCGAAAAGGATCAAAAAGTGACTACTCTGGAGAATCTAGGCAAGGGGTTTACCAAACAATCCATAAAACTGCATATACACCTTAGCAATCATATGAAAACCAAGGACTTTTCGTACGACAGTCAATCTTCCCAAATGTTGTGTTCGGTGCGTTACGGGCTGTAAGGCGGCATACATGACTTCCTGTGGATCAAGGATGATAACCTAGTGGAGTCTCCCCATATATACGCGACGGTATGTGGGAGTACAAGTCCGTACTAGACCATAGTTGAGTCACAAAAGGAGGAATCACAAAACCTTAAGTGAAAAAAAAGTGACTAGGTTTAATGATGCTGGAGCACGTCTCTAGCCTAGACCTCTAGAATGTGAGCGTTATGTTCCAATGCATTTTTAGGTTTATTCGATTTATTTTAAAGTTGATCTTGAGTTAAGTTTCGGTTTTTCAGGTCCTACTGTATGTAATCTCTCAAAATCCATAAATGCAATCTATATGCCAAAAATGTCATTCCATTCGATGAATGCTAATTGCAAGAGAGTTGAAGAGATTTCATGAAAACGAAACGATCACAAACAACAAAAGAGTTTCTCTAATGCAACTAATGCAAATCAATAAACTTCTCTTTAATATCACTAAATCACTAATCGAAATGAAAAGTCTTAATTTTCACTAACTTATTCAAAACAAAAGAGATTTTTCTTTTCGATAATGGCAAAATGCACTAAAGAACTTTTTGAGAAATAACACAAACAAATTCTATCCAATACACACACGTTAAGTTCCTCAAATCAGCAATCAAACATCCAAAGAACCAAAAATATCCCAAAGACAACAATGAGCCGTGTGATCTGGGCTCAAAGTGAGACGAAGCGGAATTCAAGTGAAGATGAAGCAAATCACCCAAATAACACAACAAAATGATCCACAACTACCAAACAAGTGTAAGGGAGCAAACAAAAGAGTCGACTGGACCACAAAAAGATAAAAAAAACCTTAGGAAGGTTCGATTCACAAGGCCACTAGATGCCCTAGGGATAGAAATGTGAAATCGGTAGAAAAAAGCAAACACCCAAAGGGTAGCGATCAAAGCCAGTCAAATCAGACTCCAAGAAGCTCAAGGAATCTAATAAAGGTACTTAGGACAAAACCAAAGCTCAAAAAGTTCACAACCAAGAAAATTTCAAACGTTTACAGGCCTGGCACGACTGTCAAGCTGCAACAAGCGCTTTTCAGGAATTAGCGTGGGTTGTAATTGTGCAACTTGCGCCAACCAGCGCGACTGTCACGCTATAAACTAGCGCTAGCTGAGTTTGCTATGGAAAAAAAAAAACAAAAGAGCCAAGGTCAAATCAGCAATGCCTAAGTACACCACAAGGCAAAAACAACACAGGCATTCAACCCAGAAAGCTAAACAAGCGGGAGAAACCAAGGAAATAACCAAGGAACAAGGCAAGTTCCAAGTCGTTCAGTTTGCAAACCAAACCAGAGATGGAATGAAGTAGCGTTGATCTACTTCACTAATGCAAAGCAATAGCGTTTCGAAGGCTATTTGGCGAGACTTCAGGCTTCGTCTAAAGTTTACAAATCAAACAACAAGATAAGATAAACAAACAAGGCAAAAGCCAACTCCCCATCGGAGTCGCCAAATTGTTGTGTAGGTAAATCCCCTCTGCGGACAGAGGCGATCCCACTAGCCTAAATGGGGTCTACCAACAATCAAACAACGCTAACACGCAGGTTCCTAATTGCAAAGTAAATGCCAATGATGAGAGCCTACCTCGAATCCAATGCTAGTATTCGTAGGAGAGTCGTTGCTCCCATTCTTTCGCTTCACCTGGTCAAAATCCTCACGATCCTCATGAACAGACACCTACACATGCAAAGAACAAGACAAATACAAGCATAAAATCCAAGAAACGCAACTATATATCAGTCAGAAAGCATACAACTCAAACATCATTATAAAGACACATGAGTGGAACCATAATGATAATCGTCTATTATTATTGATCCACAAAAGAGAATACAACCAAGTTCTGACGTCAAATCCTCCTTTGGTTGGGTTATCAGCAACACATGCCTTGCAAAGCTTGTAGGGGATGGGGAACAAGCTTCTCTCTCCTTGATTACTTGGACATGGATCTCCTCCTTAAAAATATATCCTTATGGGAATGAACAAGGCCTCTTGTAACATGAGCTTAGCAATTCTCAGACTTTGGGACTTAGATTTGGGAGCTTGAAGAGTAGAATTACTAACTAGCTTGTCAAAGGCAAAGAGACAAGCTTATATAGAGGTAGGAGGAGTAGATAAGACCATCCACCAAATTCATGGGATTGTCCTTATCATTAGGAAGCTTCCATGAGAGGTGGAGAACTACTTCCCTCCTTGGGAGATACGAAGCCCAACTGAACTAACTCAAACTGGAATCAGTTCATGGATAGGTTAGAAGGAACCTTCAAAAGTTTTTTTGTTAAAAACTTTACCCAACTGGGTTGGCGCTTGTGCGACTCTGACACAGAGCGCCAGCTGGCGCGCCCTCTTTGGAGGACTTCCCCCATTGGTGCGAGTGATACACTGTGGAACAACGCCAATGGAAAAAGGGCTATATTTATGGGTATTTTGCAGAAGGTGGCTTCAGGGCATATGAAGTACATACTCAAGGGGATACAATGCAGGTGTTTTCAGGTTATGTCACTTCTCACAGGTCCCAAAATAGGTCCTCTAATGTACCGGAGAAGGGGTAACAGGAACGGTGACAAAATACTGTGTAATGGATGCCCCCTAAAGCATGAAGCCCGAGAGAGAGAGGGGTGAAGTGCTTTACAAGAACATGGTCGACTGAAAACACGGCCGCTGGAGAACCTGCACGAAGTACAACTGATATCTCAAATACA